>PITA01001885.1:115054-178631 GCA_004023965.1 Spilogale gracilis | reverse complement strand
CTTCTCCTCACCTGGGTCCTCATCTCATTCCCTTGAGGACCCCGTGCCAGCTCACAGAGACAGAGACATGAATGTGACCAGCAGAAGCTGCAGCAGGTGTGGCTGCTCACTTAGTGTCCCTTCTTTTTCTCTTGTCTTCCTCCCTCCCCAAAGGCCACAGAGATGCAGCCTGCTTTCCCTCTGCTTTTCAGAGCAGCCACCCATTCTCCTTCCTGGGATCCAGCCCCTGCCCAAAGGCTGTAGTGTGACCAGCTCCCCAGCTCCCACTTTCTTGATGCCCCAAATAAGTACACAGGTCCTTTTCATTGAAGGGTTTTACTGCTAATCACTCTGGGAACAGATGCAGGTTAGGGTCGGGGACAAGTCACAAATATGGGGGACTGGGAAGGTCCCTAGATTGTGGCTCCCTGAGGGCTTCCCTTTCACTCCTAAGGCAGGACCAGACTTCTTCTCCAGGCCGAGGAGGCCCCTTCCATCAGGAAGGCCGCTCCTCCCAGCACAGGCGGGGCGCAGAAATGGGCACCGATAGCCACAGTATGCCCCGTGCAGTTCACGGACGATTTGGGGCACCTTCAGACAGTGATGCTTACCTCACAGGTACTTCCTCAAAAGCCAGGGGATGGCTGCCCTAATGACACAAGCATGTGCTAGGCCTACCCTACTTCTCTTTCATCCCAAGGAGATGAAGCCAAGACTGGATCCTCCAAACTTTCCAAGGCAAGAAACTGGCCTGGAAAGTGGCAAGGCTTCTTATTCAACAGTCCCTTCTCAGGACTTCCTGGAGATCCTGGCTTCAGAGGCAACAGGAAACCATTCTCCAAAGTGGGATGAGGGGCTTGAGGTCAAGGGGACAGCCGCGGATCCTAGAGATCTTCCTACACTGGGCTGGTGTCTCTCCACCTTTCTCCCTCCTTGTCCTTCAGCTGGCGTCTCTCCCAGCCTGCTCGCCCACGTGCGTTTTCTGGTGGCGGATGAGGTTCGAGCTCCGGGAGAAGTGTTTGCCGCACAGCGTGCACCAGTAGGGCTTCTCCCCTCTGTGGGTCCTCTGGTGGGCCCCGAAGTTGGAGATGTCGCTGAAGGTCCGCCCACACTCGGCGCACTCATAGGGCCTCTCGCCAGTGTGCGTCCGGTGGTGCACGCCGAAGCTGGAGCTGTTGCTGAAGCTCTTGCCGCACTCGCAGCAGATGTAGGGCGCCGGCTCCAGGTGGGTCCGATGGTGCACGGCCAGCGTGGCGCTCTGGCTGAAGCTCTTGCCGCAGATGTCGCAGCGGTACGGCCGCTGGCCCAGGTGGTCTTGCTGGTGCGTGGTGAGGTCCGAGCGCCGCCGGAAGCTCTCCTGACACTTAGGACATTTGTAGTGCTTCTCTTCCAGGTGGATCCGCTCGTGCCGGATGCGGTTGGAGCTCCTCGAGAAGCTCTTGCCACATTCGGAGCACTTGTAAGGCTTCTCGCCGGTGTGGATGCGCTGGTGTGTTCTCAGGTTGGAGGTATTATTGAAAGTTTTCCCGCACTGGGCACACATGAAGGGCTTCTCCTCGGACTCGGGCCTCGGGTGAGCCACGTGGCCCCCAGGCTCTCTGGCAGGGATGGTGACTTTCTGCCATGGCTTTCTGGGATGGACCGCTTGTGGACCCTCTGAAGGGCTCTCTTGCCCATGCTCTTCCTCCCCATCTGGGATCCGAAAACCCTCTGAGTCATCCACTCTCCAGGGCTTATCCCAGTCCCCTTCCTCAGGCAGGTGCTGTTCTGGATTCTGCTCCTTCTCACTGCCCATTTCTGACCCCTGAGAATAAACACAAACGGCCAACACCTTTATTCCCGAGGTCCGGCTCGACCACAGGGAACCTCTGTTCCGGCTGCGGGGGTGTACCCCTTCCCCATGGAACCATCCATCAAAAATAACCTCAATTAATGGGAATACTTGGAGAGCATGCCCTTACTTACTCTCAAGTGACAAACTTCCACAGATATTTAGAGCTACCCAGCAAAGTAAAAAGAAGGTATCCCTTTTGTCCACTCCTAAGAGATACTTGTGCAATGGGAATAATGTCACTTTTCCTGATACCACAAAACAATGACAGTCTAGACTCTAATTCACGTGCGGGTAAAGGAGCTTCCAGTTGCCGATGAGTCCATTCCTCTGCTAACTCTAAGCTAACTCAAACTCCTTTTGTGTTTAATCTTTTTTTAAAAAACTGCCTTAGAGGTATCCATTTGTCTGCTTTCAAAATGAACAGAACCTCTCATTCTTGAGGCTGTCCCAGTTGTTCAGAGGCTCAACCATAACTCTCTTAAATGTCCTGCCACCCTCCCCTTCCCTGGACCACAGCCTAGCCTAGCAACTAATGGTTAACACCTGCTCTGACTGGTCAATGCCCACTTCTACTCTCCAAGGCCATACACAGCCACACACACACACACCACATCTCTTTCTCTCTCTCTCTCACACATACACACACACAGAGCCATACTCACATACCAGCCACACTCAACCATATTCACACCACACTTACTACAACCACACATACACAGCCACACACATATGCACCACACACACTCATACATACTTATAGCCACATACAGCCACACATATCACATCTAAATATACAGCCCTTCTAAATATATAGCCACGTATGTGGCTACCCAATCACACATACAGCTAGATTCCTACTCCACACAAAATCTCTCTCTCACTCACACACACACACACACACACTCACCTGCCACCTACAGAGACACACAGACACAAACCCCATTCTCTCCCCCCCACACAGCTACATGTACACACTGCCAACTTAGGCAAATATCAAAGAATGCTTGCTGGACTACCCAGACTCTGAGCTCCTACAGCCCAGGCCAGGCCATGCGGGGAAGCAGCCCAGTGTGGTGTTCCTTCTGGGCCTTGAGGCCAAAAGGGCACTTCGGAAGACCCAGCAGGCTGGTGCAGAAACTGTACAGTGACGTGGGCCAGGGTCGAGGGGCGGAAGCACAACTGTGACAGGACAGCGAAGGAAGAAAAATGACATCGAGAACTCCTTCAGGTCAGCATGTATTCCTGGAACACCCAACAGTAGTCATGGAAGGGACACGGACTACATTTAGGGCTGGATCCCGATGGTGACACACACTATACAACTGTGCAAGTGACTCACGCCCTCTGAGCCTCGACTCCCATGTCACTAACACAGTGAAACCCGCCTAATCCCACAGGCCTGTGTGGCAGAAGAAATGGCTCCAGTGGCTCAGGGTGCAGTGGGCCGTGTACAAGTCCTGCAATGACAGCTAGTAGGACCACTGTGGAGGACACTATCTTCTAGCCCTGCACAGATCACAAGAATGAAAAAGATTCCTTATGTGATCTTGTTAGGAAAGAAAAAAAAATTTAAATTAAAAAACAATACAAGAGGGCGCCTGGGTGGCTCAGTTGGTTAAGTGACTGCCTTCGGCTCAGGTCATAATCCCGGAGACCCGGGATCAAGTCCCACATTGGGCTCCCTGCTTCGCAGAAGGCCTGCTTCTCCCTCTCTCACTCCCCCTGCTTGTGTTCCCTCTCTTGCTGTGTTTCTCTCTGTCAAATAAATAAAATCTTAAAAAAAAAAAAAAAAACAGTACAAGAAAATAAATGATACGAGGCTCCATATAATCTAAAAAGTGAAATAGAGCCTCAAATCTTCAAGTGGAGGCCAGCACATTTTTCTGGAAAAGGCCAGACAGTAAGTATTTAGTAAATATTTGGGACCAGAGGATCCCTGCTGCAACCACTTCACTCTGCTCTCATATCGTAAAAGCTGCCCCAGACAATACATAAAGGAATGAGTATATGTAAATCATGTCATTTCATTTTCACAATTTGTTCTAGAGGTGAGGAAACAGGCTCAGAGAAATTAACTTGCCCCAGGGTATACAGCAAGTGAGTGGCAGAACAGGGACCTATGCCCATCACTTCAAAGCCAGTGTTTTTAGGCATGCTATAGTAATGGAGAGATGCAGGGAGGAAGACAGGGAGGGAGGGAGGGAGGAAAGGAGATGGGAGCCTGGGGGGTGGTGGAGGGAAGGAGGAAGTAATAGCAGTGCCAAGGGAGTTCAGATGACACAGGGCCGTCTCCCTGAAGAGATAAGGGATGAGCAGCTACATGCAAAAGGCAGTTATCTGCTTTAGGGCTTGGAAGATAGGTGAGCAAGACGGGAACTTGCAGAGCTGAAGAGCTCACTGTCTGTCCACAGAATACAGTGGCAGGTAAGGCTGAGACGCACATTGCAAAGATATGGAGAGAGAAGGGCCCATCCTGCTTGTCTTCCTGGGATGCTCAGAGGTACAGGGAGGACCAAGCGTGGAAAGGACTGGGGTAGTGGAGACGAGGCCAGGGCTAAGAAGTGAGAGCCAAGAAGATAGGACTGGTGATCACAGATGCTCAAGATCAAGGGACTGGGTTAGAGTGAAGGGGCCAAGCTGGAAAGTGGTCGGAAGGGCCGAAGTTGGGGGTCTTCAGGATCAAGTCAAGGGGCAGGGGGTGGGGATGAGGCGGACAGTGGAGCTTAGAAAGACTAGGCACAAGGTGTTGGAGAAGAAAGAACTGTACTGGATAGAGAGGGCCAAACGGGTCAAGGGTCCGGAGGAGATGGGCAGGGGAGAGGAGGCACAGGCTGTAATCAGGTGTCAGAAGACGGGGCCCAAGAGGCTGAGTCGTGAGTAGCGGGGAGAAGCCGATTGCGGAGTCGAGGATGTGCGTGAATGAGTAGCCGGATGCCTTGGGAGGGAGGGTTGGAAAGGGGGAGGGCCTGGCCTCCAAAATATGGTCGGTGCCAGCGGGGCTGGACTGAAAGGCGAACAGGAGGGCCTGTGTGGAGGGGCTGGGACAACTGCCTGGCCGCGTGGGCCAGTGGTCGGGGCGAGGGGACCACTGGGTCCCATTTGCTCTCCACTGGGTCCAGGGACCAAAGCCACAGCCTCTAACACCCCGAAGGAAGGGAGGGGGCCAAGCTCAGAGTTCCCAGCGAAGCCCTGTCCGCCTCCCCCCGAGACCTCGGGCCCAACCCGGACCCACCTCACTCCCGCCGCTCGGTCAGGGACAGCGCCGCCTCCGTGGGCCGGGGGAGGAGCCGGAGCCGGAACCCAGAGAGGACCCGCCCTACCTCTCTAGGATTGGTTTCTGAGGAGAAACCTTCTTTCTCACTGGCTATACTGGCTGCCACAACGCAAGAAACCTAGAGGGTACCGCCAATAAGCTTTGGCCTCTGGCAAGGCCTGCCGGGAGTTGTAGTCCTGAGGAAGAGCGTAGACTCGGAGAAGGAATTTGCGAAGTTTAGAACTGAGCCGCGGAGCTGAGTTCCCTCTCAAGGTCCTCGGATTTCCTTCCATGTTCACGCGTTAAAAGCCCAGGGTGCGAGGTCACCGTTCTGGCCAGTAGTAAATACCTAGAGCTAACTTGCATAGCATAACCTCCAGGGGATCCTGAACTCAGTTTCTTCTTTACTATGGTTCGTGGCACTTGACGGTCCAGTAGACATCCCGGGGAGCCCTGAGTCCCGCGCTTTACTCGAGGCTTGTATTTTAAAGTCAAAGTATTGTAGAACTAGAAAGGAGATTAAAGATCAACTAACCCAATCCGTTTTTCAGAGAAGCTAAACGTTCCCTGTGTGAGGAGCTGCCTCTGGGACCCCCAACCCTCCTGCGCAAGGATTTTTGCGGGTCCTACCTAGATAAACCTGACTACCATTCATCAAGACAGCACAATAAGACTTCTCAGGTACATCCAGCATGAAGATTTCCACCCCTTCTCCAAGTTTTAGTTAAACAAAAAAGTGTACTAATATTCTCATATATGCAGGGTATTTCAGTGCAAAGAGCTAGGTAAACTAGATTTATAGCCCAGTTCTACCTCCTAGCCCTTTGGACACCATTTTCCTCCCCCATAAAACCCCTGGCAGAACTGTTTTAAGGATTAAATGAATTAAAGCTTCTGCTTCCACAGTTAACAGTTCTCTTTACTGCTGGTAAATTCTCTTGGGTGCAGCGAGTGTGAACAATGGGAATTAGTTTTAGGATTAAGATATTCAGAAGAGTATGTTTGAAATTGAGTATGAATGAGTAAAATATAAATCCCTGAAATACACTATTGCTTATAAATTGATTAAAATACGGAGAAGGCAGATCAGAAATAAAAACGTGGCTTTATTTCTAACTGTGGTGAAAGCTTGCTTGGGTGGATTCAAGGCTGTTCAAAAACCAATCCCATAAGGTGTTTTCCTATTACTAGTGCAAGCCCCTCCCCACAACTTCTCATTCATGATGAAAATAACATCATGCCAAATAACAAATATCAAACTTTTATTTAAGAATTAAGAATAAAGCAAACAAAAAATTTCACCCATGCATTGTGATAATTAAATTTATATATCAACTTGACCAGGCTACCGGGTACCCAGACATTTAGCCAAACATTATTCTGACTGTTTCTGTGAAGGGTATTTTTGGATTAATATTTAAATTGGTAGAATGATTAAAGCAGATTGCTGTCCCTGATGTAGATGGGCCCCTCCAAATAGTTGAAGGCCTGAAGAGAACCAGAAAGCAACCCTCCCCCTAGTATGAGAGAATTCGTCCTGCCTGGTGGTCTTTAGCCTGGGACACTGACTTTTCTCCCCCTACCTTCAGACTCAAATGGAAATACTGCTTCTTCCTGGGTCTCAAGCCAGTCCGCCTTCAAACTGGAACTATGCCATTAGCCATTAGCCCCCCAATATCTGCAGCTTGCTGCTAACCCTGCAGATCTTGGGACACGCCAGCCTCCACAATCATGTGAGCCAATTCCTTATAATAAATCTCTATACTTATAACAAATATATGTTGCCCTGAAGGACCCTGTTACAAGCACTAACAGAGAGAACTTTTGACAGAAAGATCCAGTTTCCTTTGGGAAGAACTTGTACCCATCTGCAAACTGGTATCAGGCAGTATCTCCACAAAGAGGCCAGATCACGTATGTGGAAAGACTTGAAAGTGAGGAGGCTTCTTTCTGCAAGCCAGGCTAAAAAATGAGGTTCGTTATTTTAACCTCACGCATGAGCTACCAACTTCCTATTTGAAATCAACACTCTGATCTAAGAGGCTGTTTGCTACACAAGTAGTCAAGTCTTCTAGGATAACAGTCTTATGGAGGAAAAAAAAAGCCTCTACATTGGTGGTCAAAACTGCCACTTGTCTAGCTGGATCTCTCAAAATCCCAGGAGGAGATTTGAAAGGACCAAGATAACAGACAAGACTCATCCACGGCTGTCTTTTCAAGGCCACACGCAGCTGGGCTGCTGGGTTAGAGGTTGTGCATCCCAGCTCCCAGACTGTGCTCTTGAGGCTTTTCGGGATTATGACTAGCACACTTAAAATCCCTGTACCTGGTTAGCATCAATAGATAAGTTAGCTTTGAAAACATGTGCATTAGCTCTGGATGTCAGGAAACTATACTGTCAACAAGCACCAAGGAAACAGAAAGGGATGGCACATTTTACCTTTCCAGCTTCCCCGCCCCATATTCCGGAAGAAAGAAGGGAGAATGTGTGACCCAAAGGAGCTAGAGCCTGCACCGAAAGAAGGAAAAAAGCCATTCCAGAGGGAATAAGAGAGAAATCAGGGACTGGGCACCATAACCTCATGACTAAAGCCTAACCAAGCACAGATGAGGCCAGGTGAAGTTCCTCTAAATAGCTCCTCGAGTAGAGAACCCCTGTATCTTGGTGACACACATTCACCATCATCACCTAAACGTAATCTGATGGCTCATTTGGTTTTCAAGAATTCTTCCAGAGCAATGGGAGCTTTAAGTTCCCAGAAGGATGACAGAGTTTAGAACTAAGTCCTGGGATGAAGGTGGTTTGATGCAAAATCACAAGGTCTAGATACAGGGAAAGGAGATGGGATATTTCAGAATCAGGTGTTGGGCCAGCCCACTGAAATCCAGGGCAGGGTCCTGGATCATCAGGGGAGCAGGTAATGAGGTACATCCTTAAAAAGAAGGAACCTTGAGCCCCTGAAGGGCTGGGGCAAGGTCAGAGGGCCAGGGAAGGATCATATCCCTGAGTGGGAAAAGCTCTGGTGCCTGAGGGGGCAATAAAGATGGATCCACGTTCATGGTCACGTCTCCATTCGCATGACCTTTTTCTTCTGGTTTGCAGCCAGGTGGTGGCTCTGATTTCTGGAGTTCTGAGCAGATAATCAGAGGTGCTGTATTTTTCCCTCCGTCATGAAGGCAAGGCTCAAAGAAAGGGCGAAGGGGACCAGAGAAAGTGTGGGTGAAAGTAAAGATGTGGGATCTGTTGGTCACATTGTAGAAGGAAATGACACCTGCCTCATAGTCCAGAAAAATTCCCACGCAACGGGGGGGCTCCTTGAGGCGCAGGGTAGTCTGTGGGGATGTGAGAGCTTCGTACTCCTCCTTGCTACTCTGGCGGACAAGCCAGTGTCCGTTAGCAGGTGTGGCAGTGACCTTCCCCTTCCTGCTCACAGACTCACTACACACCCCCAGGGCCCATTTAGTCTTATTTCCCACGTCCACCTCCCAGTAGTGACAGCCCGTCGAGAAGTATTCAGCACCCAGGACACTGACGACAAAGTCAAATCGCTGGGGGCCATCGGGCACAGGCTGCCTTCTGTCTCCAAGCTTCACACATCGCAGGTCCTCAGACAGGATGAGTTTGGGATGTGCTGTGTTCGGGTCCAGGGTGACTGCCACTGCAGAGAGTCACAACAGGTGAGGCTGGGGAAGGTAAGGTCTTAGGGGGTCTTTGAGTAGCTTTGGAGGGAAAGATAATCTTTAGGTCTCTGTCACTGTCATTGGCCTATTTGAGTTCATGTCTCCCCCTATATATTCGGGAGCCAAAGAAAACTGTCTTTGAGCCTCCTATATCTGCTGTCAGTGTATTAAGTTGAAAGAGGAAAAAGGATTTCATCTGTCTATGAAGCTGCCTTAGTCCTTAGTAAACATTGCCTTTGTCTTCAATGGTCCCAAGGAATCTAATGTATGCTAAAACATAGGCTTTAATGTTAGAGTCAGTAGCCAGCTGGGATGTGTGAGTTCCAGCTCTGCCATTTGTTGGTTATGTGACCTTGGGTTTGTTATTTATCTCCCAACTTCAGCTCCTTCTTCTGTAAAACGGAATTAAGGGCTCCCATTTGTACAAATTGTGCTAATGCATGAGATAGTGCCTAGTTCACACAGTGAGTGTGTGATGCTCACTTTGATAGTTAAAATCATTTCCTATAATTATCATTTTTAAGTGGTAATATAGAGAGAAGGATTCTTCTTTCAAATTGTGGATCATGAGGGTCACGGTGAGTCTCCCCCCTTTGCCAAATACAGAAAACAGGCTCTTCTTGGAAAGAGAACCCATGAAGTCTGTACTCAGTCAAAGTGGTGAGAGTGAGCCAGACCATGAGTGTCAGAGGGTTTATGAGCTCCTTGAATGCCAGCCAAGGTTATCTTGTGTTTTCTCAGGTGCCAACTCCTCAGTTTTATTGTATCTGCCTGACGGAAGCCATGTGAACAAAAGGGGGATGAGCACCTGGAAAATTGGTAAGGACTGCCAAGCGGTGAAAATATTAGGTCTCATTAAAACAGTGGCAAAAAAATTGCCAACTATTTAGGAATAAAATGAAAAGAGATGTGCAAATCTTTTAGAATAAAACTATGAAACATTTTTGTAGTCTGTGTTGTGGGAGCATGAGCCTCACCAACTCTCTTCTCTGAGAATCTTGGTCACCACCCCCCAAGAAAACTCATCTTCAAAGAGGGACATGGTAGGTGTGTAGACAGAAATAGGAGCACTGGCTGTTGGTCCAACTGTGGGATAGGAAGGACTTCCCAAACTTGAAAGCATGGAAGAGACTACACAGGAAAAAACGAATAAATTTGACTACCTAAAAACAAACACTCATGCATCAAAAAAAAAAAAATACCATAAAGAATGTAAAGTGAGGGCGCCTGGGTGGCTCAGTGGGTTAAAGCCTCTGCCTTCGGCTCAGGTCATGATCTCAGGGTCCTGGGATCGAGGCCCGTGTCGGGCTCTGCTCAGCAGGGAGCCTGCTTCCCCTTCTCTCTGTGCCTGCCTTTCTGCCTACTTGTGATCTCTCTCTCTGTCAAATAAATAAACAAAAATCTTAAAAAAAATGTAAAGTGAAAATGAAAAACTTGGAAAAATAAGTTGTGAAAAATATGACAAAGAACTAGTCTACTTGGGGCGCCTGGGTGGCTCAGTTGGTTAAGCAACTGCTTTCAGCTCAGGTCATGATCCCGGAGACACGGGATCAAGCCCCATATCGGGCTTCCTGCTGAGCAGGAAGCCTGATTCTCCCTCTTTCAGTCCCTCTGCTTGTGTTCCCTCTCTAGCTGTGTTTCTCTCTGTCAAATAAATAAATAAAATCTTAAAAAAAAAAAAAAAAGAACTAGTCTACTTTATACAGAAAGAATCCTTATAAATCAAAAAGTAGCCAGGACAGGACAGGAGCTGACCAGTCACAAAGATGACATCCAAATAACCAACACACTTACGATAAATCTCAAAAATCACAGAGAACCCATAAGATCAACATGCATATTTATCAGTATTCTAAAGGAGCGGAGACTTTCTAAATCTAACTGTGACTCCCAAAACCACAAAGATTATTTTTAAATTTGATAAGCACAGATAAACAGATTTGATTTTTAAAAAGCTTTAACTGACAGTCTGCATTCCACAGGAACAGAGCTATGTGCTCTGGTCTAACTTACCGAAATGCAGCCTCGCCCTCCTCCAGCCTGAAAGACGGAAAGGGGATGCTCGAATTAAAAGTTAGAAAACTGGAGAACTCCTGCGGCATGGGGGCCAAGTGTGGGCAGGGGGGAAAGTGCACCTCACCTGAGTTCGCTGCAGCTCTTTTCAACTCTATAAAAGAAGAAAGAAGGGGATGAGTTATGGCTGGACATACAGACTCAACAGGAGATAAGGTGGTACAGGAGTTAGAAGAGCATGGGACACTTACTCAGTTCACTCCGGAGTTTCTCTAAAGAATAAAAACAGTTGAACCAATCAGAACAAGGACTTCCAGAGTGCTGCAGCCCCATCCCAAGCGCATTCCCACATCGGATCCTCAGTAGCAGTACGCTAACTTTTCCATGACAGGCTTGCCGCAGCCGTAGCTCCCAATTCCTGTCCTCACCAGAACTTTCTGGCCTACCAAGTCAATAACACATTTTCTGCATATAGGTCACGACAGTGTAAATATTTGTGGGATGTTCTGGGAAAAGCATAAAGTCTAAGTTCATTCAAAACCATCACCCAATTTCCATTTGATTTCCTTAGGCGTATTTTCTCAATGTAAAATAAAATAGACACATCATCACATATCTGAAGATTTTTTTGGTTATAAAGAGGTTCTCCCACATGAAGTGGGGGAGAAATAGTGCTACACATATTTACTTTAATGAGGATCCATAAGGAAATGTCATGCCTAGGGAATAAAAAGGGTCTCCTGGGAGGCTTCACCTATAGGAAGTGAGCACTTCCCGGTAAAACCTTGCCCACTAGAGACCAGATAACAGTTCTATGGGAACTAACAGGAAATATTTGAAATATTTGAGAAGACAGGACTTTGAGAACCAATACATCTCCAAGCCCCATGACCTCAAGTTCCCTTTTCTGCCCCAAGAAGTGAAACCAAGACACTTATCCTGAAACAAAGACGGCAGCAGAAGGAGGTCTGTGCCACGGATGAGGAGTGGAACTTACTGAGGGCTTTATGGAGCCTTCCTAAAAAACACAAAAAGGCACGAGTGAATAGATAGGACACAGGTAGGCTCATTACTGCATCCCCGCTGGTGGAAGGGGCAATGGACCAGACTGTGGGCCCTCAAATCAGTTGCAGCTCTCAAAGCTTGTTCTGGAGAACATGGTGGTCCTGGTGCCACTTTCCTGAGGACCCGGGCTGCCTGGATATTTGGGTTCTCCTTTCTCGGCCCTCCCTCTTTGTCCAGCTCCTTTTCTGTGGTCCTGGTGAGTGGTTCTGTGTGTTGGTGACTGTGTGCTCACGCACGTGTGTCTGGTTGCCCTTTAACAACCTCGTGCTGCTAAGAGCTTTGCTGTAAGACTCCTGGTCGAAGGCCAGCCCCACTACCCCACTGTGCCTCTGCTGTTGGACAGAAGGGCCATAGCGGCCCTGAGGTGGGTACATCCACACTCTCCCCATCTTGGAGGAGAGGCGATATGAAAATCAGGGCAGACAGAGCCATTTTTGAGCCAGGGACTTGTCTTCCCAGCAACACTTTCCAAGGGCATAGCCTCCTGTTTTTTTTAATACCATGGATGTGTCTAACTCTTACTCTCAGTGGTCCAGAGCAAACACTCAATTAATGAAGATGAAAGATGGGAAGGGAAAGCGGTACCAGGCTTTGTTATAAGAACTTTTTAAGTTGTCTATTTTAGTCCTGAAAACAATCAGGTGAGGAGACTCACTGTCCCCATTTTACAGATGGGGAAACCAAAGTTCAGAGCAGTGAAGTGCCTTGTCCAAGACCAGTAAGGAACAGGCCAGTGATCTGAGATGGTGTCACTGAGCCAGCCACTTTCTGTAGAGCCTGCAATCCTCCCGTCATATCACGCTGCCTGTGTCAAAGCAAAAGCTCTGTGGAGTTTTGAGATGCTCAAACACCCCATATGACCATAATAATACCTTTTTATTTTTATTTTATTTTTTTTTTAAGATTTTATTTATTTGACAGAGAGAAACACAGCCAGAGAGGGAACACAAGCAGGGGGAGTGAGAGAGGGAGAAGCAGGCTTCCCGCCGAGCAGGGAGCCTGATGTGGGACTTGATTCCGGATCTCCGGGATCATGACCTGAGCCGAAGGCAGTCGCTTAACCAACTGAGCCACCCAGGCGCCCCAATACCTTTTAAAATAGTAAGTAGACTTGCTTTTTTATTTTTTAAGATTTTATTTATTTATTTGACAGAGAGAGATCACAAGTAGGCAGAGAGGCAGGCAGAGAGAGCAGAGGAAACAGGCTCCCTGCTGAGCAGAGAGCCCAATATAGGCCTGGATCCCAAGACCCTGGGATCACGACCTGAGCTGAAGGCAGAGGCTTTAAGCCACTGAGCCACCCAGGCGCCCTAGACTTGCTTTGTAAGTGATTTGTGCAAAGGCTGATGAAGGGAGCTCAGGGAAATTCAGACCTATGAATGTTGATCAAGGGCTATGTGGTTGCCCTATAGCCCCTGATGTGGGAAAGTAAATTCCAATAATATTAATGGAAGGTGTGTGTGAGTGTGAGTGTGAGTGTGTGTGTGTGTGTGTGTGTGTAATGTGTGTATGTTAGACTGTCAAAATTCATGATGAAGTCGAAAGAATATGTTCTTTGTTATTTGTTACCTACTCATCATTCTATACATATAATTACCTTTTTCTTTTGCGTGGTCTGAGAGAAGATTTTCTAGAAGAAGAAAAGTAAATGAGATTCCATGCCATTACTTTGAGGTCCCCAACTCCTACTGAGTTCGCCTGCCCTCGAGCCTTCCTATCTCCACCGTCTTGACCCAGACTGTTACCATCTCTCGTCTGGATGACAGAAATGGCGCCATCCCACCCACCACCCACATCCTTGCTCCCTCTGGTCCCTTCTCAACATCACAGCTAGAGAGAGCTTCTCGAAGCACAATTTTGGTCAGGACTGCCCTGTTCACTGCTTTACCACTGCTCCAAGAAGAAAACCCAAAATTTCATATGATCTCAAGGCCCCTGGTCTGACCCCTGCTAAGTCCACAGTGCATCCCTTGTCAGCTTTCCCCTCATTTCTGCACTCTGTGTCTTTTGCGTGTTGTTCTTTCTGCTGTGGAAGGTTTTCTGTTCCCTCTTCCTCCAAGCCTGCCTGTCTTCCAGATCAGACATCGCTTCCTCTGGGGACTCCACTCCTGTCCCTCAAGTTTGGTTGGTTGGTTCCTCCAGTTTTAGTCTTTATGGCCTTTAGAATGTCCTCTCTTGGCGTTTGTGCATATTCATCTGTTTAATTACTTCACTCACGTATATGTCCCTGACTAGACTGAAAGCTCAAGAAGGCACAGACTGTATCTGTTCTTACTCACCATCGTGACCCCAGCATCTAGTACAGTCCACAGTGCTTAGAAGACAATCACTGATTGTTTGTTGAATGAAAAGATCCCCCATGTTAGACCTACACGACTCCCACAGAATAAGATCAAGCAGTGAGTTCACATACAAAAATCACCCAACATACTAGAAAGCAAGCTCTGACAAGTAAGAGTCTGCAAAAACTAGAAAGGACAGGCAAAGATGCCCTACCACCCCTACAAGTAAAGACATCAGATTCTGGGATTTTCAGGTATACAATTTAGATGAGCAGACACTAATCTATAACAAACAAAATGAACAAAACACTGTAACATCCCCACCCAGCTCAGGACACTTACCCACCTCCATCACCTGCTCATAGAGAAGCATCTCTAGAAGACACACAGAGAGAAAGATGTCAGTTCAGTTTAAAGGACTTTTTCTAATAGGCAGGGTTGTCCAAAGATGGCCCAAACTACCCGAGTAGGACTTTGCTCCTTGTCCCTGCAAGCGTGTGACTATTTGAAAGGATTAGAGGGTCTTCAAACAATCAGATGGGGGAAGGAGTATTGGATTCCATGACTTTCAGGGTCATTTACAACCTTGCAATCCTGTGACATTCAACCATATTTATGGGTTTTATCTCAAGGTTAGAATTGCATTTTTTAATTAATTAGCAAGATGGAAAGATTAGTTCTTTTCTTATTTATCAAAAGATAATATTCACAGTTCTGCCCAGGAGTTTTCTGCAGTTTCTCTGACCCTATCTGCATTGGGAGTCCCCAAGCAGGGCTCTACAAGTCCTCTCTCTGCCATTCTGCAGGGTCTCCAACCTACAGGTAATTCATGTCCATGTCTATTTCTTCCTGGCATTTCCTAGAGAAGCCTGTCCCACTTCTGGCCAGCCAGGGCTCCCTTACCACTCTGTTACCTTTTGATCTTCTTTGCTTCCAGATGAGGTAAATGCCCACCATGATGAGAATCCCCAGGATAGGCAGGATGACTGCAAGAGCCACTGCTGAGGAGGAGATCCTCCCTGGAGATGGTGCTAAAACAGAAACCACTGATGGCCAACCTCAAAGAGACATCTGACAGCTTCTCCCATGACATGGACCCCACTTCAGATGGCAGATGGCTCAAGCACACCCGACCATCTCTATCATGTCTAGGGAGAACCCTCCAGCCAAGACTGGTGAGGGCCTTTCCTTCTGTCAGTAACTCCAATCCTGGATAACCCAGGGATGACTTTAAAGTGAGATGCTCATTTCTTAGGAATAGTTCTGATGGTCCTGCCTGAAGACAACGGGTTAAACTCCATTTTTCAATCACAACCTTGTCCTGCGCTAGATGGAGCCCTTATCCGGGGACTTGGGAGGATAGGAGGGACTTGGGAGGATAGGAGGGACTTCCTCAGGTCTAGTCTTCTCATGAGTACCCACCTATTTCCCCATCAAGTCCTCACTCTGCTGTGAAACAGCAGTCAGTGAGTAACATCTTGGCCCTGAGCCCTCCCAGCAGGGGCAGGACCATCTCTGTGGAGCTACAACAGGAGACCTAAGCCTGGGCAGGAAGGAAAGAGAAAGGAAAGAACGTAAAAAGAGCAGAAGAAGCTCTGTGACCGGTGGGAGGAGTCTCAGCTGGATTCGAGACCTCACTCAACAGTATGTGACCTTGGGCAAGAGACTAAGCCTCCCCAAGCCTGGCTGACCATCTATAAAATAGAGATATAATCCTTGTCTCGTTGAGTTGTTGGGAGATTTAAAGAGGTCAGGCAAGAGGTAGTGGCAGTAGTAAGGGAAGGGAGGGGGACAGAGCGAGAAAAAAGCAGGGATTCACAGAAGTCATGACCCCTTCTCATCTGGGACCCCAGGCCACAGTCTGTCTTTCTTGGCTCCAAAATCACTGTTCTACAACATGGCTCCGTGTTTCAAGGATCTTTAAAAGATTCACACCCCTTGGACACCTTAATTCTACTTCCAGAAATGCATTCTAAGAAAATAATCAAAATCACTTCCCCAAATATGTGCAAAGATGTTCACTGCACCATTTGTTATAATAGGAGGAAAAATTGGAAGCCATCCAGGTATCTAGAAACAGGGCTCTGATTAATTTTATCATGCTATAACCACACAACAAAGTACTGTGCAGGCCCTTAAAAATCATGTTGCAGAGAACTACTTAAGAACATGGGCAGAAAATGCTCATGACCTTGTAACTAAAGGAAAGAAAACCCAGCAGAATACATATATGCAAACACACACACACACACTCAAGAGAGGCAGACACACCAGAATGTCCTGAAAGAAATGGGCCAAAAGGTTAGCAGCAGTTCTCATTTATGACATAATAGGCCATTTTTGGTTTCTTTAAAATGTTCGTTATTTTTTCGAGTTTTCTACCACAAATATGGGTTACTCTTAGAACTTTAAAAATGTGGAAATTCCTTATAAAGTTTCCACTCAGGTAGGAGTTTTCCGCAGGGGCTTCAAGCCCCTTTACTTCCCCCTCCCTTTTACCTGCTATGAGCATGGCTGTGGTCTTCTCTTCGCCGAGGGCCAAATTGTGGACTGTGCAGGACACGTTGCCCAGGGTGCTGTCCCTGACTCTGCTGGACACCGCTATCTGGAAGAGCCCAGCTTCCAGGACGTGGACATCCGACAGGGGAAGAAGCACCCTGCCTTGAGGGTCTCTCCACTGGGCCAAAGGCTGTGGAAACCATCCGGCGGACCTGCACACCAGCTGGATCCATCCAGCGTCGTAGCCCTTCACATGGATGTAAGGGTCGGAGCCTAGAACTGGAGGGGGACAGGGAACGGAGATGCCTGACAGTGGGGACGTGATCCCCGCTGCCCGAGCCCTGCCCCCCTTCCTTCAACCTCCCCGGGGGTGGTGGGGCTGTCCCTGGCACTTGCTGGCCGCCCTCTCCGCACCCCCATACTCCTCCCATGCGAGTGAGAGAGTCTCCAGCTTCATCCTCACACTTAACAAATCTACCCACACATCCCATGATTCAGGTCTTGGGGACACCTCTCTCCCCCCTTTGAAAACGGCTAACCTGCCACCTGCAGGGTCGCGGTGCCAGCTCGAGTCAGATTTCCAATCTGGATCTCGCATCGGTACAGCCCTCGGTCCTCCAGCCGGACGTGGCGGATCTCCAGGGACAGGCTCCCCTCTCCAGGGTCCCTCAGCAGCGCCGTCCGCCCCTTGTATTCTGGTATCACGCCTTCCTCCTGGTCTCTCCCGTCCCGGAACACGTGCACAACCTGGGAGCTGTCCCGACTTGGGGACCGCAGCCACGTCACGACGGTGGGCACGGTGACTGGCCACAGGGGGATGGGGCACAACAGCTGGGCTGTGCCCCCTAGCGGGGCCAGGTGGTAGTCCTCAGCGTCCCCTGTGAGGTGGGGGCAGAAAAGGGACAAGTGTGTCTGGGAGGGACCAGAGAACAGCAGGGGGTAGGAAATGTTAAAGGGATGTCTTGGCAAAGAGCAGGGCCCGGGAAGGGCACTGGAAAGGACGGGGGGGGGGGGGGGGGGGGGGGGGGGGGGTGGAGGGGGAAGAAAAGAACACAGTGAGAAATAGGGCCCTCGTTCTTAGGACTCGTTGGGCAGGTGTCCCAGGCAGGCAAAGATGTCCACCATTTCCTACCTGACAAGGGCCTGGGCAGCCAGAGGAGCATAAATGCCAGGAGGCAGCCGGAGAACCAGGAGTCAGAGGAGCTTGCCATCTCCGTGCAAACTAGGAGGACAGACGTGGGAGGCACAAGAAAGGGCTGGTGAGCTTGATGTGGGTGCAGAGACAGTGTAAGGAGGTGGGAGGCAGATGCCGGCTGCTCAGCCAAAGCTCTGGAATCACAGAGCCCAGGGTTGGGATCCCAGCTCTGCTGCTTATCTCCATAACTTAACTTCTCTGAGTAACCATGTGACTGAGACTCTGTTTCTCGGTCTCTTTTTTTTTTGTCTTGTTTTTTTGTCTTTTTTTTTTTTTAAAGATTTTATTTATTTGACAGAGAGAAACACAGCGAGAGAGGGAACACAAGGAGGGGGAGTGAGAGAGGGAGAAGCAGGCTTCCCGCCGAGCAGGCAGCCCGATGTGGGACTCGATCCCGGGTCTCCAGGATCATGACCTGAGCCGAAGGCAGTCGCTTAACCAACTGAGCCACCCAGGCGTCCCTGTTTCTCTGTCTTTAAAATGGGTATAGTAACTGTGCCTCCTGGCAGGATTATTGCGAGGATTGAAGGAGGGAAGTGCTGAATGTGGAGACTGGGGTCATGGATGTCTATAAATGCCATGAGTGAGGACAATGGTGACACGGAGGATGAACCACTGAATGTGATTTGGAAGGCTTAGGGAGGAGTGTGCAAGAATGAGAACTTACACCTGGGACTAAACAGGTGCACACCAGAATACTGGCTTCTTTCAGCGTTTAGTGTCTCAAGACAGACTTGTAGTGGGTCTGTTGTTAGCCTATCTTCTACCCACAGTGGATTCAAGTCTTGGCTCCACTTGGGTAGTAGCTCCATGGCCCTGGGAACATTGCTTAGCATCTGTGGGCGTCTAGTGCTTAATCTCTAAATATGGAACCTTCTTCCCAAGTTCAAGGAGGTGATGCATGGAAAGCTCTTGCCACAAAGGCCTCACAGAACAAGTGCTCAGTAACTGTGCTGTAGTCATTATTGCTGAATCACCTAGTGCGTGAACCATAAGCACACTCCAGAGGATTCCCTACTAGAAAACTCTCTCCCCATCTACGTGCTGCTGCCAGAAATTCCTTTGGTAGGAAACAAATCTTTCATGCCACAATTGGGAATGAAGTTTAAATGTAAAAACACTCAAGGAAGTGGGGCAGCTGGGTGGCTCAGTTGGTTAAGCATCAGACTCTCGGTTTAGGCTCAGGTCATGATCTCAGAGTTGTGAGATTGAGCCCCTGGCTGAGCCCCGCGCCGGCCATGGAGCCTGCTTGAGATTCTCTCTTTCCCTCTCCCTCTGTCTTCCCAGCCCCAGTTGAGCTCTCTCTCTCTAAAAGAACAAACTAACAAAAAACTCCAAAAGAGATAATGTCTCTTGAAGTCTCCCCAAGATTTCAAATTCTTTTCAAAGAGGAGGGTTTTTGTAGAAGTCATAAGGTCAGACCTCGGAAGGGTTTGGAATAGGGCAAAATGGGACTGGGGGGGGTGGCCATCAAAGGGAGGTTGGGAAGCTGAAGATGGACTTAAGCTTTGAACAAATTTCCAATTCTGTTTCTCTCATGGCAAATACCATGCTTTAGGGTTGTTTTTGCTTTGTTTTTGTTTTCCAACCACGATGCGTGTAACATCCATCTCTAATCCCCTGTGGTTGCAGCTGCCAACACAGCAGCAGGGCATGGTGGTTAGGGCTGTGTTACAGCTGGGACTTTTTTTCCCTCTCTATCCCACCCATTTTCCTACGGGTTATCAGCTACTCAGAAATTGAATAAGAGGAGTTAGATAAAGGAGAAAAGCTCTCTGCCTTATCCATTATCATCCAAGTGGGAGCGCCTGGGTGACTCAGTCAGTTAAGCATCTGCCTTCCGCTCAGGTCGTGATCACAGGGTCCTGGGATCGACCCCCTCATCGGGCACCCGGCTCGGTGGGGAGCCTGCTTCTCCCTCTCCTCCCCTGCTCATGCTCTCTGTCATTATCTCTGTCTCTCTCTCAAATAAATAATTGGGGTGCCTGGGTGGCTCAGTGGGTTAAAGCCTCTGCCTTCACCTCAGGTCACGTTCTCAGGGTCCTGGGATCGAGGCCCGCATCGGGCTCTCTGCTCATTGGGGAGCCTGCTTCCTCCTCTCTCTCTGCCTGCCTCTCTGCCTACTTGTGATCTCTCTCTGTCAAATAAATAAAGCCTTTAAAAATACATACATACATACATACATGAAATCTTTTTAAAAAATTATCATCCAAGGTGGAAGTAGGCCTGGGATCCCCAGGAGTTACCCCAATCCCCAAAACCCTCAACTAAAAGGTGCTTTGTAACACCCCTTGAGTAGATATGCCCAGAGTGACACAGAGCTCCACGCTGAACCAGAGCTGCTTGAAGTCAAATAAGAGGAGATTCCCCAAAGCCCCATCTTCCAAAATTCAGATAGATTAAGTGATGAAGAGGATGGGCTCTAGAGTAAGTCTGGATTCCAGCTCTGGCTCTGCCATTACCTGGCTGTGTGACCTTAGACGGGTGAGTTAGTTAGTTAGTTAGTTAGTTGGTTAGTTTCTCCAAGTCTCCTCTTAATTCACACACAAAATGAAGTTAATAATAGTACCTATCTCATAGCTAGGGCCATAGTAAGGATTCACAGAAAATATACATGAAATCACTTGCACCAGATTCTAAGGATAAAAAAGCAAATGAAGTCCTTCCATTCTACCATCAGTCTGTAAGAGCCGAGGTGGACTGAGGAGGGGAGTTTCAGAAGCACATTACCAAGTACTAATGAATAGAAAGCAGCTGTGGGAGCAGGCTAACCCTGCAGAGGATGACATCAGAAATAGGACATTCCCCTTCTAGTCAAAAAGAGAAATGCAAATTAAGACTACGGTTAGATATGTTTTGTCTTCCTTTCAAATTATCTAATATTAAAAAAATCCCCAGAATTATCACACATGTGGGCAAACCAACTCCCTTGTTCACCGCAAAACAACTGTCACAAGGACGAGTCAGCCATAAGTAGCAAACAATTTGTAAATATGCAAAAGTTTTAACCCAGGAATCTCACTTCCAGAAAAGAATCCTATAGGAATCAGTAAGGATGTGTATAAGGGTTTGCTGGTGAGGATGCTCATCACAAACTTTCTTTCTTTTTAAAAGATTTCATTTATTTATTTGACAGACAGAGACACAGTGAGAGAGGGGACACAAGCAGGGGGAGCAGGAGAGGGAGAAGCAGACTTTTTGCCGAGCAGGGAGCCCGATGCAGGGCTTGATCCCAGGACCCCGAGGATCATGACCTGAGCCAAAGGCAGACGCTTAATGACTGAGCCACCCAGGTGCCCCACAAAGTTATTTTTGAAAATGAAAAACTGAAAGAAACCCAGAAGTCCATTAAAATGAAAATAGTGAACTATTTATGATGCATACTCGCAATGAAATACTGTGCAGCATTTCATAATCATGTCAAAGAACAATCTTTAATAGCACTGGAAAATTTTTACTATAATCCAAACCAATAACTTTAAATACAATATGCATAATATGATACCATTTAGGGAGAAGATGCTTAGGAAAAAAGGCAAGAATGTAGATACTAAAAAAATGACAACTTCTAGCGGTAGCTGCGAGGATTAAAGGTGACCTTATATATTTCTCTATATTTTCCCAAATTTCCACCTTAAATACATATAACTTTGATGATCAGAAAACAAATACAGTGCATATTAAAAGAAGGAGTAGGAAGATGACCAGGAAGGGAGGAGGAGGAGAAACAGAGTGAACTTTGATCAAAGACACACACAGCGCAGGAGGCAAAGGAGCACAGCAGGGAGTGCTCACCTCCCACCCCTCACCTCCCACCCCTCAGGGTCCACAGCCCGAAGCTGGAGCCATAGCTGCTCAGCTGGTCCTCTTCTCAGAGCTTGGAATGGAAAATTAACAAGTGCTTCCCGGTTTGATTTCATATATTCTTACGTGGATGTAATAACCATCGGGTCACCATACTGATCTCCAGGATCTATCCTTCTGATCTGGTTGGCCAGGATGGCCCCTTCTTCCATCATGTTCTTAGTTAACATATATCAGTATTATAATAATCATTATATTAATGTAGGATTGAATTAACCCTAAATCATAAATATATCTTTGAATTGTTGAAATCGTTCCATATTAGCTACAGCTCCCAGTTACTCTACCTATAGGTACTCTACATAGGTTGTCTTTGGTATTGACAATAACCCTGAAAAGTAGGTATATTTTCCTCATTTCACACTTGGAATAGGAAAGGCAATCAGCACACACCGGTATTTGCAAGCAAACTGACAGGGTCCTTTCTGGAAGTAGAATATCAAACATGGATAAATAGATGAAAGAATGAATGAAGGCATACACCTGTAGCATGAGATACAAAATGGGCAAATGACTTCCTCACTTTTCAGAGTGATTATCATGGAAGTCCTTTATGAAGAAAGTCTCCTCATAAATATAAAATATGATTTCACTTCCTAAAGTTCAATATGCATACACAAGTCAAGGACCATTCACATCTTAAGAATATGAAGTGTTTTGGTCGATGAATATGGTCTATCTCTCCATTTATTCATGTCTTCTTCCATTTCTCTAAGCAGAATTTTATAGTTCGTAGTGTATAAATCTTACATACCTTTGTCAGCTTCGTTCCTAAATATTTACTATTTGATGCTATCGTAAATGGTATTGCTATTAATCTTAATTTCTGATTTTTCATTGCTAGCATGTGAAAACACAGTTGTTTTTGTACATTGGTCTTATATCCATGATTTTGCTAAATTCTCACTTGTTAGTTCTAGAGTTTTTCTGTAGCTTCCATAGGACTTTCTACATAGGTGATCACATCATCTGTGAATAAAGTCTCACTTCTTCCTCTGTAATCTGAGGTCTTTTATTTTCTTATCTTGCCTTATTACATTAGTTCCTTGCCTTGTTCCTATTTTAGCAGAAAACATTCTGTCCTCACCATCGGCTATACTATTAGCTTTTCATAGATGTCCTTTATCAAGTCAAGCAAATTCCTTTCTATTCCTAGTTTACTGAGAGTTTTTATCAGGAATGGATAAGTCTTGTCAAATGATATTTTTGTAGCTATTGAGATGATCAGAACTTTTAATTTTTAGTTTGTTAATATAGTAAATTACATTGGTTGATTTTTTAAAAGATTTTATTTATTTATTTGACAGAGAGAGAGATCACAAGTAGGCAGAGAGGCAGGCAGAGAAAGAGAGGGAAGCAGGCTCCCCGCCAAGCAGACAGCCTGATGTGGGGCTGGATCCCAGGACCCTGAGATCATGACCTGAGCTGAAGGCAGAGGCTTAACCCTCTGAGCCACCCAGGGGCCCCTACATTAGTTGATTTTTGAAAATATTAACCAACCCTGTCCTCTGGTGATAAACCCCAGTCAATCATGAAGTAATATCCTTTTTTCTATATCTTTGGATAAAATTTTTCAAAATGCTAAGAATTTTTGCCTCTATGTCCATGAAAGATAGGGTATTTCTCTGATAATACCTTTTTCTTATTTTTATAATTAAGAGTAATGCTGTTGATATAGAATGAGATGAGAAGTATTCTCTCTTCTTCAACGTTCTAAAAGAGTTTATGCAGCACTGATAGTATATCTTCCTCCAAAGCTTGATGGAAATCACCAGTGAAGCCATCTGGGCCTGGAGTTTTCTTCATAAGAAGGTTTGTAACTACACATTAAATTTCTTTAATAAACATAGGGTAATTCATATCATCCACTTCTTGAGTTTGGTAGTTTGGGTCTTTCAAGAATTTGCTCAGTGAATTAATGTAGTAATGTCACCTCTCTCGTTCCTGACATAATTTGTCTGGCTAGAGCTTTATCATTTTTCTTGATCTTCTCAAAGAACCACCAGCTCTCAGTTTCATTGATTTTCTCTAATGTTTTACTGGTTTCTATTACATCAGTTTCTGCTCGGATTATTATTACTTCCTTTCTTCTGCTCCCTTTGGGTTTGTCTTTCTTTTGCTCTTTAAGTCATTGATTTAAGATCTTTTCTAATATACTCATGTAGCACTATAAATTTCTCCCTAGCTATTGTTTTAGTGACATCCTACAAATTTTGATATGTGGTAGTTTTTATTTTCATTATGTTCAAAATACTTTCTAATTCCCCTTTTGATTTCTTCTGTGACCTACGAGTTATTCAGAAGTGTGTTATCTAGTTTCTAAATATTTTGGGATTTTCAAGATGCCTTTCTGTCATTAATTTCTTTTTCTTAAGGATTATTTATTTTAGAGGGAGCATGTGCATAAATGTGGGGGTGGAGAGACACAGAGGGATAAAATATTCAAGCAGTCTCCCTGCTCGATCAAGTCAGACCCAGGGCTTGATTCCACAACCCATGAGATCGTGACCTGAGTTGAAACCCAGAGTTGGGTGCTAAGCCAACTGAGTCATCCTGGTGCCCCTATGTTATTAATTTCTAATTTAACTCCATTGTGGGCAAAAAACATACACTGTATGATTTGAATCCTTTTAAACTTAGTGACTTGTTTCATGTGCTAGCATATGGCCTATTTTGGTAACTGTTTCATGTGTTTTGTTTTTTTTTAAGTGTGTAGTCTCCTGTTGTTGGGTACAGTGTGACTAGTGTGATGTAGGATCTTAGCTTTTTAATTAGAGATGTGAATTTCATTCATAATGTCATCTGAAAAGAGCAAAGAGTAAGCCAGTGGGAAAATTCCCAAGAATCTCAGGCTAAATAAAGCCAAATGGTAAAGGAAAACTAGTATCCCTCCTGAATGGTAGGCTAGAGTCAGATGGCTTGGTTTTAGTCTTGTCTTGGTCTTTAACTTACCATGTGACTTTGCAATTTTTAGCAAATCACTTAAGGTCTTAGGCCCGAGGTTTCCCATCTTTAAAATGGGAATATTTGTTGAGTTCATTGTAAGTTGGGAAGTACCAAGAGGTAAAGAAATATATATGCCTTTCATTCCAGTAAAAAACATTCTGGAACACTATTTTAAGAAATAAATCTGAAAGGTAAAATGTTACATGACTTCAGCAGTATTATTACAATAGTGAAAAACTGTACTATCTACAAACACATCAATAAGGAAAATGACTAAATAAATTACAGTTCATCAAGCCTGATTCAAGCGAAAACTAATAATAATGTGTTAAAATCCAAATACAAAATAACATATTTACAATGATTTTAACTATATTAAAGAGTGTTTAAGATAGGAATTAAGAGGAAGTCCCATAAAATAGGAATAAGGTATTGGAAATATGGACAATTTTTTCTCATCTCTATTTCCTAACTTAGTAATAAAGCATACTATAACAATAAAAATATGTATCACAAAACTAAATTCAGCAAAAAGTAAATTTATTTAATTGAGGAGTTTTGATTAAATGGAGCACCGAATTCCCTTCCAGCTCTAACATATTATAACTCTACTTTATGAAAAGGAAAAGTTATATATTGAGAGTGCCTGTCTTTCAGTTCTTTGCTAGAAATAACTTCATTTGGAAACTTGATGATTAAGTCTACAAAATTATTGAGTTAGGACAAAGATTAGTCAGATTCTAATTTTAAGAGCCTTCAGACGGCACAGCAGGGGTGAAGGAGAACCATGGTATTCAACATGCATTTCCAAGTCAGATGGGGAGAAGAAACCCAAGAACAGGGGAGGAAACTAAAAGATGGTAGAGGGGAGACAGGATAGAAGAAAAAGACTGAAAATAGAAAAAGGTGAACAGATAGTGTGTGGGAGACCTCTGTCACTGTCTCTCTAGATGCCACCTCTGGTATAAGTCCCCCATAGCACAGCAAGTCCCCCAGTACACTGCTATATGTTTTCATTGTTACATCGGAATTCTAATTTCTTCTTTGTACTCATCCAACTTCAAGTAACTAAAAGCCGTCTTTTCTCACTATGTCCCCCAGACATGGCCTCAAATTCATTTTACAATTCTAATTTCTTCTTTGTACTCATCCAACTTCAAGTAACTAAAAGCCGTCTTTTCTCACTATGTCCCCCAGACATGGCCTCAAATTCCCTCAGACTCTGGGAGCCCATCACATCGCCCTCTGGGATAGGTTTATTTTGCCCTGAGAGGCACCCACCAGTCAGTTAGCTCCAGTTCACCTCCAGGATAGCCCCATAGCATTTCAGCCATTTAAAAAAAGTTTTTAGGGGCCCCTGGGTGGCTCAGTCTGTTAAGCATCAGGCTTCCCAGGGTACTGGAATCCGGCCTCACATAGGGCTCCCTGCTCAGCGGGCAGTCTGCTTCTCTCTCTCTCTCCTTCGCCCCCACCCTGCTTGTGCTCGCTCTCTCGCTCTCTTTCTCCCTCTCTCTCTCAAATAAATAAAATCTTTTTAGAAAAAGATTTTCATTAAATAAAATGCACTGCTTTTTCTATCCTTATTGTCGAACATCTGGAAGTTACCCCCCAAAAAGTGGCTAAAAATTTTTAAATCATTTGTAATCCCTCCACTCAGAAATATGTTTCTTCAAATAAATATTCAAATATTTCCCCATGCATATGTATAGCTTTTTTAAAAAATTGGACCACACTGTATATACCATTGCTACCTGACATTTTCCCTACGTTATGTACACTTTCCCATACTATCAAGTACTCTTTTTTTTTTTTTTAAAAGATTTATTATTTATTTGACAGAGAGAAACACAGCCAGAGAGGGAACACAAGCAGGGGGAGTGAGAGAGGGAGAAGCAGGCCTCCCACCGAGCAGGCAGCCCGATGTGGGACTCGATCCCAGGTCTCCGGGATCATGACCCGAGCCGAAGGCAGTCGCTTAACCAACTGAGCCACCCAGGCACCCCATCAAGTACTCTTTTAATGATTTAAGTGTTCCATCATGGATATCAGAGAATTTTTAAAATAATTCTACATTGGAGGATATTTAGGTTTTCCAACACATGTCTACTATAAGCATTGCTACATTTGATAATGCACTGGGGACCAGAGTTAGAGGTCTTCACCCTAATCTTGGCTTAGTCCTTAACTAACTATAGAGTCTGTAACTATAAGCAAGTAATTTAAACTCTTAGGTTTTGAATTTCCCATCTTCAAAATAAACTTTTTTTTTAAAGATTTTATTTATTTGACAGAGAGAAACACAACTAGAGAGGGAACACAAGCAGGGGGAGTGAGAGAGGGAGAAGCAGGCTTCCCACTGAGCAGGGAGCCCGATGTGGGGCTCGATCCCGGGTCTCCAGGATCATGACCTGAGCCGAAGGCAGTTGCTTAACCAACTGAGCCACCCAAGTGCCCCTCAAAATAAACTTTTAATGTGCACTACCAAATTGCCTCTTAGAAAGGTCAGATCAGCTTAGCAAAGTTAGGACATTGCTTGTTTCCCACAATCTTACCATCACAGGGTTTTATGTTTTTAAAAATGCATTGCTATTTTAGTGAATAACAAAATATATCTCTTTTAAAAGAATTAATGGTGTTTTATTTTAATTTATATTTTTGATTATTTATTTGTTATTTGGACTTTGTCAATTACCTGTCTGAATACTTTGTCCATTTTTTAATGTGTGCATTTGTCTCTTTAAGGTTTACAAAATTCTTCATGTAGTAACAATTTTTTCTACTATACATGTTGGAAACGTTTTGTTCCCAGGCACTCATTTACATTTAGGTTTTAAAGAGTTTAATTTCAAAACTTTTAAGCCAGAAAAAAAAAACACACAATGTAAGTTTTCTTGGCAACTTCAAACAGACTAAGATGACCCTGAAAATCTACAAATGATCAGTCTAAATGCACACAGCACAGGACCTGGCTTATAAATAAGGGCTAGAAAAATGATAGCTGTAATAATAATGATAACAGTAATACTTTAATGAAAGTTTTTTGTCAAAACCTATCCAGTCCCCTTGTCACTCATCCTTTTGTGCTCATTTCCACTTCCCCAATTCCATCCTCTAAAATGGGAGTGATGACAAAGGGGACAATTTTTCCAACAAACCTGAGGATCTTCAGGAGGTCAAAGGACTAAGAAGAATGAAGAGAAGAGAGAGGGAGAAGGACTTACCACCTTTGGAATCGAGGGCCCTCTGTCCCTCACCAGCAGAGCTGGAGTCTCCAAGCTGTGAATGCTCCCTCCGTCCATTCAGGAAGATGAGGCATCAGGCAGGGACATCAGGAAGGCTATGGAGGTGAGCCTGGGAAGAGTCCACCTTTTTATTTGAAGCCCAAAGAAGCCCGAAGCCAGGGGCTTCCCTAGCCCTCTCCTACATACCAACAAGCCACACCCTGCCTGTCTGCCCCTGATAAAGGAACACAGCAAAGAGGAGGCTAAAGCGAGGGAACCTCCCAGGGCTCACCCCTCAGCCCCCTTTCCCTCCCAAGCTAACTGCGTGAGGATCCCCTTCAATATGTTTCAATCCTATCATACTCTGACAAGCTTGCTCCCCTTTGCTTTCCATATCAGAGTAAAACTGAAGATTGGTTTCAAAGACACCCACCAATTAGCTACCTTCTTTCATCTGCTCACTTCATCTCCAGCTGCACCCTGCGTGTGTTTTCTAACAGACTTGCTTACTGTCTCCCAACATATGATAAACCCTTTCTTGCCGGTCTTGCTTCATAATATCCATAACTCTATACACATAATATCCGTAACTGTATCCTTTACAATGCATTATGTATTGCTGAACTTTATACAAACAGAGCACAAGGCGCATAATTCCCTGTGATTTCTTTTTTTCACTCAACCTTAGCTTCTGAGTCTAGCAGACACCTGTGGTGGCCCACATCCCATGCCCTCAGCCCCACCTCCAATCCTTGCCGGATTTGGGGTGGGGAGCTGAAAGCTGCCAGTAAGCCACCTCAAAGGCCACAGCACCACTTTGTTTATCTGAATCTAGCCTCTACAAAGGCTGCAAAGGCTGTTCAACCCCTAAGCAGGCCAAGATTTCGGCAACCTTAATATCCCAGGGGGATCTATGGGCAGTGACAGGCATTAGCGGAAAATGCTCCAGCCTCACACCTTTGGAGAGACAGCTCTACACGATACCTCAGAGAGTTCCCAGAGGGAATGAGTTCAGTAGCCCACAGACATCAGTAGTTCAACAATGCACATATAAGTTCTTTTTCTTCCTTTTCTTCTCACTTACCATTTCTGATTCCTGGGATCACCTCCTTTTTTTCTTTTTAAAGATTTTATTTATTTATTTGGCACAGAGAGAGATCACAACAAGTAGGCAGAAAGGCAGGCAGAGAGAGAAGGAAGCAGACTCCCTGCTGAGCAGAGAGCCCAATGCAGCCTCCCAGGACCCTGAGGTCATGACCTGAGCCAAAGGCAGAGGCTTTAACCCACTGAGCCACCCAGGTGCCCTTTTTTTTTTCTTTTTTTTTTTTTTAAGATTTTATTTACTTATTCAACACAGAGAGAGACGGCAAGAGAGGGAACACAAGCAGAGGGAGAGGGAGTAGGAGAAGCAGGCTCCCCACTGAGCAGGGGATCTGATGCTGAGGCAGGGCTCCATCCCAGGATCCTGGGATCATGACCTGAGCCAAAGGCAGCTGCTTAACGACTGGGCCACCCAGGCACACCCTGATTCCTGGGATCACCTCCTAAGTAAACTCTTGTACTGAAGGACTCAGTTCACACTCTCCTTTTTGGTGGAATACAGCTTAAGATACTGAAATTCATCCAGATGGATTCACAGAGCTCTGGTACATTCATTCCACACTGTGTGGTAGACACTGTAGGAATATTACCAACATTCTGTCCATTTCCTCATTGATAAAAATGTGGTTTGTGTCTGGGCTTTTGCTTCTACAAACAGTGCTGCCAGGACCATTCTTTCCTGGTTCACCTATGCAAGAGTTTCTTAGGACAACCCTGTGTGGGGTCTGTGGGGTCCATGAACTTTAGGAGCCCCTGAGACCCTTTCATGAGGTCCCCCAGTATTCTTATGTTCATAATAATACTAAGGTGTTATTTATGTTTTCACTGAGTTGACATTTCATCTGCTCCTGTGGGCTTGAGAGCTTCCCAATAAAAACAGATGGTTCTCATGAGATTGGCAGTGACATTAATGGTTAGTGATCTTTTTTTTTTTTTTAAGTTTTTATTTATTTGACAGAGAGAAACACAGCCAGAGAGGGAACACAAGCAGGGGGAGTGGGAGAGGGAGAAGCAGGCTTCCCGCCGAGCAGGGAGCCCGATGTGGGACTTGATCCCAGGTCTCCAGGATCATGACCTGAGCCGAAGGCAGTCACTTAACCAACTGAGCCACCTAGACGCCCCAATGGTTAGTGATCTTTTGATGTTGTGTAATGAAATGTGTCAGCATTTGAAAGACCTGCATAAGTCCGTGAACCAATAACTTCCAAATGGCTAATGCATGTCTTGACAAAATCATGCAAAGGTAAAAGATCTATTCAATATGCACGATAAACCAGTGAATTTAACTGTAGCAGAGTATGAGAAGTTCGTTGGGGTATTATACATTTTAAAGTTGCTAAAAAAGTACATCTTAAATGTTCCCACCACAACAAAGAAATGGTAATTGTGTGAAGAACGGAGAGCTGCCAGCTAATTTTATGGTGGTAATCATTTCCCAGTGTAAGTGTATCAAGTCTACAAGTTGCACACGTCTCTGTCAATTATATCTCAATAAAGCCGATGGGGGGAAAAAAGAAGAAAAGTTTACTGGTATGATTTTAGATCCTACACTGCAGTAACCTTTCAGAGACTACCACTTGCCAAGTTTGGCTATAGTACCAAAGAATATCCACAATTATCTGAGGAGGTGATCGAAATGCCTCTTTTCCAGTTACATCCATTTCAACCACAGAGCCTCCTGCAGCAGACCAAATCGGTAAGAGCCAATATGAGAACCTAGCTGCCCTCTATCCAGCCAGATGCTTAAGAGATGTAGAAATATGTAAAACAGTGCCACTTCTCTCACTAATTTTTTTGTTTCAGAAAATAGTTGTTTCTTGGAAAACATGTTGTTTATATTAACATGTGTATTTGTTATGTTTATGTTAACATGTTTATGTTAACAGAAATGTTTATGTTAACATGTGTATTATTATTTTCTTTTTAATTTTTTTATTCAACTCCATTAATTAACATAGAGTGTATTATTAGTTTCATAGGTAGAGGTCAGTGATTCATCAGTCTTATATAATATCCAGTGCTCATTATATCACGTGCCCTCCTTAATGCCTGTCACCCAGTTATCCCATTCCCCCACCCCCATTATTGTCTTTAAGTGAAAAAATAACTACATTTAAAACTTCTAACTTTAATTTCTACTATGGCAAATTTCAAAAAATATGACCCATATAAGCTGAAGCTCCTTAAGGTCTTCAATAATTTTTAAGGTACACACAAACACACACACACAACTACATAAAACATGCTATCACCACACCTACCAAAACTGGCGATAATCCCTTGATATTATCTGATACACAGTCTACGTTCCCACATTTCAATGGTGTCAAACGTGTTTTTACACATGGTTTGTTCAAATCTGGATCCAAGTAAGATACACATACTACATTTTTAGGTTAAGTTTCTAAAGGGTCTTTATTCTATAATGATCCCTCTGCTCTTCTTTTAAAATTTTTCTTTATATTCTTGATTGTCGGTAAAACTTAGACATTTGTCTTGCACAATGTCCTACATTCTGGATTTGGCTGATTGCTTCCAAGTGGTATCATTTAATTTATTTCTCTATCCCTCATATTTCCTGTGAATTGGAAAGCTAGGGGTTTGATTAGATTCAGGTTCACTTCTAAGCCCTGTAACCTGGGTGAGAGCCTAACCTTCCTGCATCTTAGTTTCCTTACTAACAAGAATGGTAACTACGTCACTGGGATGGAGTAAGGATTAAATTAGTTAAAAAATGGGAGCTCCTGGGTGGCTCAGTTGGTTAAGCGACTGCCTTCGGCTCAGGTCATGATCCCATAGACCCGGGATCAAGTCCCACATCAGGCTCCTTGCTCATCAGGAAGCCTCCTTCTCCCTCTATCACCCCCCCTGCTTGTGTTCCCTCTCTAGCTGTGTTTCTCTCTGTCAAATAAATAAAATCTTAAAAAAAAATAAATTAGTTAAAACATGTAAAATACTCAGAACAGTGCTTGACATCCAATATATGGTAGCTATTCTCATTACTTGAGGGAAACCTCCAACTTCAAAGTCAAAGCAAGAGCCCAAAATAAACAACAAAGACAATCTAGGAAGTAAAATAAAATGGCAGAAAATTATAACCGATGTCCTCAGTAATATGAAATAAGAGAAGATCCTGAATCTACAACACAGGCAAGAGGTTTACCAAAAGGCAAGCTAGAAAACCAGGAAAAACTCTTGGAAATTAAAATTTTATAGCAGAAACTAAAACATCCAACAGAAGACTTAGAGGATAAAGTTCAGGAAAATCTCTTATAAAGTCGAACAAGCAAAATCAAGAGATGGAAAATGAGAAAGGGAAGATTTTAAAAGCAAGGAAATCTATCACAGAGAATGACTCCCCAAAGCCTACATGTTTTGAGTGCCTAGCACAATGACTGAAAAACTTGTCACCACGCATCATTACGAAAGTTTGGAGTGCCAAAGATGAAGGAAAATCACATATCTTAAAAAATTCCAGAAAACAAACTCACAAACAAAAATTACATAGGACGTGATGGAAATCGGAATAAATCACACTTCTCCAGAGTCTAGCCACATGAGAAGCTAAAGAACAATGGATCGATGCCTTTAAAATTCTGAATATGATTTCCAATGTGGAAATCTGTATCCTGCCAAACTGCCAAGTGTTAAAGTAAAATAAAGCCATTTTTAGACAAGCAAAGTTTCCAAAATTTACCTCCCATAAACTTCTGGGGAGGTCACTGGAGAACGAGCTCTTCTAAAATGAGAGAATCACAAATGGAAAATCAGCAGATCTGGCACTAGAGAAGAGAGATGGGAATCCCCAGAATGTGGTTAGGGGAAATCCTAGGACGATAGCTGGACAGTGACGGCAATTTGGAGAGAGGAGGATGGGCCCAAGGAAAGATGTCTCCAGGAAAAAAAGAAAAAAAAAAAGACCCTGAAAGATCATCAGATTCACGTGACCTGATCAGGAGGTGTTTTACAGTCCAGATGGAGAATTTGGGGGAAGAATTAACAGAAGTGTTAACAATAGATGCATAACTAAGTGAATGGCGGGGGGAGGCAATTTCTGACTCTAGGAGAGAAAGGTTTTTCGATAAAGTAAAAGTAATCTTAGTCTGGTATACAGCTCAAGTGTAAAAATATTCCATAGTAATATTAATGGAAACTCTGGCTCAGCCAACTAGGGAATTGTGCACACTGGCCAAGTCTGTTGATGGTCACAAAAAGATAGATAGATATCATAAACTCATAGAGGAAGAACAAGGAGGGAACTTTCACTCCCTCTAGACTCCAGCTTCACTTTCCTGTTGAAGACTCCCAAACCAATGTCTCCACACACCTGTATCTTTCTGGAACTAGACAACTCTTCTTGCCACCAGTAAGTGTAAACTAACTCTCTCTCTCTTACATACACACATACCCTCTATGTCAATTCTTTCCCAAGTAAACACAGCATACCTTCACTTGTGTCATTGCATCCACTATTTTTCCAAATATTCTCCTTTGGCTTTTCCACTCCTTCATACTCTATATCCAGTCTGTTTTAGCTGGCTTTCTAAAACCTTCCAAAGATTCCTACCCCGTTTCCAGCTGTAATATAGTCCAATCTAATCTGGTCACTTTTAGTATTAACAATAATCCAATCAACATTAATATAGAAGCTTAAAATAACATTTGTTAGACTTCCTCTGACTAAAAGAAAGTATAAATCTTGCTAAAGTTCACTGTAGAAATTTTGTAAAATACAGAAAAGCACAAAGAATATAAAAATCCCCTCTGCTCTTCGGATACCTGGGGGGCTCAATCATTTAAGACATTTGACTCTGAATTTTGGCTCAGGTCATGATCTTAAGGTTGTGAGACTGAGTCCTTTGGGCTCCACCCTGGGTGTGGAGCCTGCTTAAGATTCTTTCTCTCATCACTTGCCTGGGTGGCTCAGTTGTTAAGTGTCGGCCTTCCACCCAGGTCATGATTCCTGGGTCCTGGGATTGAGCCCCACGTCGGGCTCCCTACTTGTTGGAGAGCCTGCTTCTCCCTCTCCCTCTGCCTGTTGCTGTGCCTACTTGTGCCCTCTATCCCTTTGTCAAATAAATAAATAATCTTAAAAAAAAAATTCTCGGGGCGCCTGGGTGGCTCAGTTGGTTGAGCAACTGCTTTCAGCTCGGGTCATGATCCCGGAGACCTGGGATTGAGCCCCACATCAGGCTCCCTGCTCGGCGGGAAGCCTGCTTCTCCCTCTCTCACTCCCCCTGCTTGTGTTCCCTCTCTGGCTGTGTTTCTCTCTGTCAAATAAATAAAATCTTAAAAAAAAAAAATTCTCTCTCTTCCTCTGTGCCTGCCCTTGCTCTACCCTTTCTCTCTACTCTCAGAATAATCTGGATTTATGTTTAGCTGGGTTTTCATACAGCCTCTTTTCTGCACTTACAGAATAATTTTTTGAAACAAATGCTGTGATGTTGTATCTTCCTCTTTGTAACTTTTTCCTTTAATAAAAACATCTTATTATGTCAATAAACATTCTTCTATGTCATTTTAATGGCTGCAGAGAATCCCAAGCTATCCTATTGTTTAATTAACCCCTGTTATAATTATTTTTATTGTTCCCAGGTTTTTTTTACTCATAAGAATAGTGCTATCTCTGTTAGGATAACTCACAAGTGTAATTGCTGAGTCAAAGGCTGGACTTTTTAAATTATTGTGGTTAAAAAAAAGTAATATAAAATTTCCCGCCTTATTTAAGTGTACCATACAGTGTTATTAAATATATGCATATTCTTGTGCAAATGATCTTTAGGGCTTTTTCAACTTACAAAACGAAAACTCCGTATCCACTGAACAACTTCCTGCTTAGCGTCCATGAATTGTTTCAATTCTTGCCTAAGTCTTAGAGGGAACAGAAGTAGGGGATCTGGGCAACATGTCCTCTTCTGGATAGGCCTATCCTGAATCCTGGCTGAAGTACTTATGTGATACTTACTAGCTATGTAACCATGGACAAGCCACTTAATTTCTCCGTGCCTCTGTTCCTTTATCTGTAAGATGGGGATAATAACATGTTATTACACATGTACATTATTGAACACATTTATCAACAGGAAGACATGTGAAGCTCTAAGAACAGTGTGGAGTATCATAGGCCCTGAAGAGAAGCAGCTGTTATTATTATTATTATTAGACTGAACAAGATTTCTGTTGTCAAAGCATTTACCATTTTCTTCAATCCTGTTCTAATAAATGAAAAACGATAGCCAGCTATTTTAATTTGAAAAATTAGTATTTGTAAAATTGTAATTGTAAAACAACTGTAATTATAAAATGATGTATTATCAGTGAGCTTGAACATTTCTCTATACTTATATTGGTTATTTAGATTTGTCCTGGCATCCTTCTTCAAGACACTGCGGCCAGCAGGACCATACTTGGTCTTCCTGACAAGCTTGTAAGTCAAAAAGGCTCAAATCCCCATCCCCACTTCTCAAGTTAAGAAGTTGATTCCCCAAAAGTTACAATTCTCGTCCCGGGTTTCACATCTCACCCTTTCGAGCCTAGCAGGTACTCCAAGAAATATTCCCGGGAAACACACTGTTAAACCTCCCGGGTCGCCCAGCCCACGCTCGGGACAGGCAGACGTCCAGATATGCTTTCTGCGCAGGCGCGGCATCCAGGGGCGGGGCCTCAGAGAGTGCCGAGGTCTCCCCCGCCGCCGCCCCGCCTCCAGGCCCGCCCCCGGGTCACCGCCCTGGCCCCGCCCCAATCCGAGGCGCGGTGGGCTCGCGACTCGAGGCCCGGAGGTAGGGGACGGTCGGGGAGTCCCTCGTGGGGCCTTGCCGGGGAAGCGGTGGAATCCCGGAGTACCGGGACGGGGAGGGCCGGCGCCAACTCCTGACCGCCGCCCGCCGCCCGCCGCCATCTTGCACCCAGAGAGGGCAGCGGCGGGCGGGGGAACGTCCCCTGGGGCCGGGCTTGGGCCCAGGGCGGACGGTGGCGGAGGGCAGGCCCGGGCAAGGAGAGGCGAGGACCCTGCGGCCGAGCGCGGCCGCAACTGACCCGCCGGCGGGAGGTGGGAAGGCCCTGGTCCTGAGGCCGCAGACGGCGCCAGGCGCGGGCCTCTCCGGGGCTGGGACTGGCCGGTCCCGCCGGGCTGCGGTGTCCTCACGGTTAGAACAGCCAGGCCCTCTCGCTTGGTCCTCACGCCAGGGAATGGGCCCTTGTCCCATTTTGCAGACACGAAACTAAGGCTCAGAGTGGAGAGGGGATTTTAGTTCAGTATTTACGTATTTTAGGATTTATTATCAGGACAGAGTTTGCCGCGCTGCCTCCCCTTTTCCTATTAGTTTTATTCATTGCTTGTTTTTTCTTTTTTTTTTTTCCTTAGAGATTTAAAAATACAGAATTTTTTTTTTCAGAAAAATAGATATTAAAACAATTTGCCCAGGGACACCCAGCAAGGTCATGGCGGTGGGTTCAGTTTTAGTCTACCAAATCCAGCGCCCTTTCCACAGGCCACTGTGCCTCACCTGTCAAAGGAGGAGGCTAAATTCTGGGATTAGTTAAGTAAATGACTGGAAGTTCTTTTTCTTTTCTTTCCTTCCTTTCTTTCCTTTGTTAATCAGTCTTTTCTGCCCCATCCAGGTCTGAGCCAAGACAGCAGTCAAGTCATGGATCAACCTACCCGTAAAGAAAAATCCAAAGTTAAAGAACCTGTCAGCAGAGTTGAGAAGGCCAAACAGAAATCTGCCCAGCAGGAGCTGAAGCAGAGACAAAGAGCAGAGGTGAGATTAAGGAGGAGGCTTGTTTACCTGTAGTCTGCTGGCCGTGATGCTGGAATAGAGAAAGAGTGGAGAGGAGAGCTGTGAGGGGGAGTGCTCCCTGCCTCCAGGCACCAGGAGCTCTTCTCCTAGGAGATCAGTCAGGTTCAGAATGATGAAGTGACAGCCCAGAGTCACATGCCAGGTTAGTGTCAGAACTCTGACCATCTCCAGATGACAAAAGCTCCAACTTTTGTGGAAGAAAGGAAGGAGAAAGAGAAGGGACATATAAGGGAGAGGTCAGCGAGAAACAATAACAGCGAGAAACGCCCCCCAGCACAGATGTTGGGGCTTTGGCCTGGAGAGTAGCTGCTCAACACCAGAAGCAGAAGCCTAAACTCTTCACCCAGCAAACGTGTTTCTTTGTTCAGTCAACACTTAGAATCAGCTTCAGAACGAAAAGCTAAACTGTTCACACTACCTGTGTAGAACTACATCCCGACATATATTTTTATTTTAGCATTTAGTATAAGAAGAAAGCTTGCTGCAAATTCTTCCCTCTTTCTAGGCATTTTATTTGTTTCTTTTTAAAGAAATTTAAAAATACAGAAAAACAAAATATTAGAACAAACAGCTGGGTACTCAGCACGTCAGATTGGTAGTGGTTAATATTTTGTCCTATTCACCTGGAGCCTTTTAGATAAATAAAAATTACATCTGAACTTAAAGTCCTTTTTGTCCATTTCCTGTCTGACACCCTTTTCCCCTGTATGGGCATCCACTATAATTTTTATGTTTTTACACTCATATATTAATAGATATCCTTGAGTAATATACAATATTCTTTTGTGTTGTAAATTTTTTTTTAAAGATTTTATTTATTTGACAGAGAGAAACACAGCCGGAGAGGGAACACAAGCAGGGGGAGTGAGAGAGGGAGAAGCAGGCTTCCTGCGGAGCAGGGAGCCCGATGTGGGACTCGATCCCAGGTCTCCGGGATCATGACCTGAGCCGAAGGCAGTTGCTTAACCAACTGAGCCACCCAGGTGCCCCTGTTGTAAAATTTTACATTAATAAAGTTCTGTGTTATTTTACATTTTGCTTACATTATGTTTTCTAGGACTATTCATATTAATAGAATCTAGTTTATTCCTCATCACTGCTTACAGTAGTCTATTTTATTTTTATTTATTTTTAAAGATTTTATTTATTTGAGAGAGAGCACAAGCAGGGGGAAGGGCTGAGGGAGAAGCAGACTCCTGTCTTGAGTGGGGAGCCCTAAGCAGGGTTCCATCCCAGGACCCTGAGATCATGATTTGAGCCAAAGTCAGACACTTATACTGAGCTCCCTGGGCACCCCAATTTTATTCTTATTGTTTAAGTTTTCATTTAAATTCCGGTTAGTTAACATATAGTGTAATATTAGTTTCATGTGTCCAAGATAGTGATTCACACTTCCATACAACACCCAGTGCTCATCACCCATCGTACCCATCCCTCCCACCCTCTGGTAACCATCAATTTGTTCTCTGTATTTAAGAGTCTCTTTCTTGGTTTAAGAAACAAAACAAATGAGCATGGGGGCAGAAAGAGAGAGATACAGTAGTCCATTTTACGATTCTGCTTTAGTATATTTATCCCTTCCTCCAGTGGTGAACATTTAAATTATTTACAGATTTTTGCTACTACAAACATTACCATACTGAAAAACTTACATGTCTCCTTTGGCACCTGTGCTAGAATTTCTTTCTTTCTTTCTTTCTTTCTTTCTTTCTTTCTTTCTTTCTTTTTTAAGATTTTATTTATTTATTTGACAGAGAGATCACAAGTAGGCAGAGAGGCAGGCAGAGAGAGAGGAGGAAGCAGGCTCCCTGCTGAGCAGAGAGCCCACGTGGGCCTCGATCCCAGGACCCTGAGATCATGACCTGAGCCGAAGGCAGAGGCTTTAACCCACTGAGCCACCCAGGTGCCCTGTGCTAGAATTTCTGTAGAGCATACATGACTAGTAGAATTATTGTGTGTATTTCAGTTTTGCTAGACATTGCCAGATTGCTGTCAAACAGATTGTACAAGTGTGCTTGTACTCCCATCAGCGGTGTAAGAGGGTTCTCATTCCTCACTTTTCCACCTTCAGTGACAGACTAAACTTGTGTTGATCTGATGCATCTGTTAAATACTGAGCCGCTGTGCGCCCGGCACTGATGCAGGAGCTTGAGATACACGGGCGGACAAGGCAGAGAAGAGTCGCTGCCTTCCTGGAGCCTGCATTCAGTGCGAGAGCCAGACAGTCTAATAAGTAAATTGAATAGTGTGTTCAAAGTTAATCCATAAACTGAAATCCACTTCTGGATTAAGGCAGACCATCTGAGAGGTGTAGACATGGATTCTAACAAATTATTCTCCCCTTTCATTCACCTCCCCACTGCATTGCACTTTGGGGAACAGTTGGAGGGTTGTTGTAAGAAACAGCCTGAAGAAACTGTCCTTTGTGCACACTGTAGGAATAAATGTGGAGGGCATTCTTCATGTCCTTATTCACATCCTTCTGGTGAGGTTTCACAGGTTGGATTTATTAGTCCGTCTCCAAATTCTAGCTTGTAATGAGCCCCGGTTCTTCCCATGGGACCTTGGACAGGCCGCTTCATCCTCTCTGCACCTCAGTGCCTCAATTCCCCCTTGAAAAACAAGGGCAGTGACATCTGCCTCACAAGATAGAGATATTGTATGTAAAGTGCAGTGCCTGGCACAGAGAAGCCCTTAGCAAATGGCAGTCATCAGCAGGAACCATGGGCTTCCCAGCAGTTGGCCTTCTTTGATTGTGAGGACTCTGGGTGGAAGGACTGATCATGTCGATGGGGACATGCCAAAATGGACTATTGGAACCCAATATTGGAATACTGACATGTAATCATGCCTGGCACAGGGCCAGCCTGCACGGGCTTGACCCAGGGTGTCCTCGCACCAAAGCTTATCGTTGCTGTTTCCATCCTGACCTTTGTAAATCCCGCCTGGCATAAGGCAAAGAGATAGAAATATAAAATAGATGACTTTGTGACGTAGAAGATATTATCCTTACTTCGAAGCACAGAACCCCTAGTTACTCAGGGATTGCGGGGCAGACTGCGAGCTAAGCACATCTGACCTTGGGCTTCTGCTTTTTACTTTGCCCTATGAGGGCCCTGCTGCCGGCTTTACCTGTGCTACCTAGAATGTAATCTCTTATTTATTTGTTTGTTTGTTTATTTGTTTGTTTATTTATTCTCAGTCCCCAGCTCAGTCACGTGCAGATCAAAATGCTCATTAAGGCATGAATGAATGAAGCAGAAGTTTGAATGTATATATATTAGAAGTATATTCACATATATGTGATGTTTACAGCTTAAAGAAGATGAATAAAACCAACACCCTGTGTACCATCCAACCTAAGAAATATCATTAGCCAGTAACTTGGAAGCTCCTCGGCCCCACTCTGGTCCTGTCCCCAACCCTTCCCACCAGCAGTGCCCTCATTCCTTGATTTTATGCCAATTAGGCCCTTGCTGTTCTGCAGTAACTTAGTATTTCTCTGTGTACCTCCAGATAATATTTTGCAGCCTAATAATACACTGTCTAGTCATGCATGTTTCTGAATTTTGTGTTACTATATTCCATGACTAGCTCTCTTCACTCAGCTTCTTTTCTTTTTCTAAACTATTCAGATCTATTTATTTGTTTTCATTATGGTAAAATGCACGTAACAGAAAAGTTAGCCATTTTAACCAATATTATGCTTTTTGAGAATCATTTGTGTTGTTTTTTTTGTAACTCTTTTCATCACTGTGGAATTCACCTTTTCTTTAAAGGTTACAGCATCTTACCATGTTAAAAAAAAAATGGGGATCGGGAATTATAGGATCATTCAAACTTTCTGTTTAGTCCATTTTGAACATTTTACTTATCTAGCTACATGACAAAGTTCATGATATTTTGAATTCCCATTATATCAGTAATTATGCTTCCTTTTTGATTCTAATAATCTTTGTTTATGTCAACCCTTTTTATCTTGATGAATCATGTCAGAGATTGCAGGATTTTCTTTAGTATTTTCAAAGAACCATCTCACAGGATTGGTGATCCTCACACATTCGGTTGCCTTTTTTGCTCTTTATTTTGTATTTTTTATTTGTCTCACTTCTCAGGTTCATTTTTTCCTCTTTCTTGTCTTTTCTGAAATGAATCAAGTTATATCACCTACACAGAAACACACTCCTTAATTTCACCCTTCTACAAATTGGAGGGGCACCTGGGGGGCTCAGTCAGTTAGGCAGCTGCCTTCTGCTGGGGTCACTCATCCTGGAATCCCAGGATTGAGCCCCACATTGGGCTCCCTGCTCGGCGGGGAGCCTGCTTCTTCCTCTCCCTCTTTCTGCTGCCCCCCTTGTGCTCTCTCTCTGTCAAATAAATAAAATCTAAACAAAAAAATACAAATACAAATTTTCTGGTATTTCTGCTCTTTAGTGGACAGTTTGATACCGCAAGGATAAAGAAAAGTGAGGAATGAGGTAGCTACCCCACCTTTCACCTGAGAATGTCTCTTGCAGTTTTCGTTCCATTCCTGCTGCCAACCCTACGTCATGTTCTTGCCGCCTCCTCCCTGGACTATTGTAATGACGCCTTGTAAGTGGCCTATAACCTCTTCTCCGCTTTATCCTCACATGGTCTCCAGTTATCTCTCCCCAGGCAGAGATATCATCGGGTTGTCCCCGCACACTAATCTCCCTGCCTCTCCAGAGTCTGGCCAAAGTCCAGAGGCCATGGCATGGCATTTAAGGCTCCAACATACTTGTCACTTTCTCCAGCTCCCCAAACTCTTTAATGTCCTTGGTAGTGGCATCACCGAAATTTCCCGAACTAATCCTATACTTTTCCATTACATATGTTTCATCATACTACCCCCTGGCTATCACCTCTTATGTCCCTTCCCCAGTCTCTATTTGTTCAAACCTCCTGACCCTTTAAAAGCCAGATCAGGGGCACCTGGGTGGCTCAGTGGGTTAAGCCTCTGCCTTCGGCTCAGGTCATAATCTCAGAGTCCTGGGATCGAGGCTTGGGTCAGGCTCTCTGCTCAGCAGGAAGCCTGCTTCCTCCTCTCTCTGCCTGCTTCTCTGCCTACTTGTGATCTCTCTGTCAAATAAATAAATAAAATCCTTAAAAGCCAGATCAGGCCACTGCATCTCTCCCGATTCTCCAGATGGAATTAGATCCGCTCTTTGGTTCCCTCCTCCCTGGCCTGCATCACTGCTGCATTACTGATATTTCCAAATGCATTGCTGGTATTTCCTTGTGCCACAGCCACAGCCTCACAGCGGCATCTGAGGGCAGCTGCCTCCCCAGCTAACGGATCTTTTTCTCCCCTTCAGATCTATGCTCTCAACAGAGTCATGACAGAACTGGAGCAGCAGCAGTTCGATGAGTTCTGTAAACAGATGCAGCCTCCCGGAGAGTGAGCCAGCCCTGTACACAGAACCAGACGGGGCCCTGGAGGCTGGGTTTCTCCACGTGGTACCCGTTTCACTGAGATGGTGCGCTTGGAACCTTACAGAACTAGACAAGAAGATGTTTGCATTGTTCGTGAAATGGGATAAATCTGAACTTCCCATACGTCCCTTCTTCACTGGTTCCTTCAGTCCGAATTGGCCCAATACTGGCTGAAGAGACTGCTTTGTTCTTTTAAGACAATAGATTCTTTTTTTTTTTTTTAACTTTTTTTCTGTTGTTTGAGAAAAATCAGTGTTTGTCGTGAAACTAGGTCTTCTCCACAAATATAAATAAAACACTAATAAAATGTCCGTTTGCTCCTATTTTAGCTTGGGGTACCTAGCCACAGAAGGTGGAGTCAGAAAGAATAATAGGTAAGACAAGTTGAGGTAAGCAGAGGGAACCCTTTCTCCTTCGGGAGGGAGAGACAGGGAGGAGGCAAGAGAAAGAATGTGAGTGTTTCCAGTTCTCATTCTTCCTGGGGCCAAAGCTCGGTGAACCCAGCAGCTCCTAAGTGTTTAGCCACGTGGGTATGAATCTGTGCCTCGATTCCCCGATGAGCTGCAGCTAGGATTCCTCTCCCCTTGTGGCAGACAGCTGGCAGCAGGCTGGTCACAGCTGGGAGGGACGTGGAGGTGAGGTGCTTTTTGGTTTTCACTCCAGGAGCTACTTTATCAAGCCTAGAAGTGGGTCTTTGGTGGGAATATCCAGACTGGTTCCTCAAGAACCATTCACCTACCCATCCATCCACCTGCCATCTTTAAATATCAAAGCATAAAGCTTCTGCCTCAGGCACTTGTATCTGCAGTGGTGGTTCATACTTGAGCTTTCACGATAAAAAGAGTTACTTTAATTCTGAGCAAAAGCAGAGCTTTTCTTTCAGGATATTTCATTTCCAGATTCCTGAGTAGGGAGAAGGGTGTCAGAAAACAGAATATGAATGGAAATGAGATAGACTTCTCAGGGCAGAGGAGCCACATACTGCTCCTTCCTTTATCCCCCTCCCCCCCCACCCCAGAAACGCCTGTATTTTCCCTACTGGTGTTGTGAACACCTCAGGCCATCCCCATCTCCCCTTTGTCTCCCTGCTGCCTCAGTAGTTACTGAGAATTCTGTTCCCCTTGCCACGGCTTGTTTCAGGAGGAAACTGGACCACTAATGGGGTATGAGGGACTTGCTACCAATGAGGGGAATATGTTCTTGAGAATCTAAATTATAATTAAGGATAATTTCTACAAAGATTATCCCCATAACTGGTAATTAGGGTCTGTGGTATCCTGCCAAATTTGAATTGAATGGGGATTATTTGGTTTTGTTTTTTGCAGCAGTTGGGATGTGGAGCGAGCCATTATAAACCTATAAAAATAATACAAAAAGCAGTTTTTGGACTCAATTGACCTGGGGCCAAGTAGCAATTCTACTACATTAAATAACTTATTAGCCTCTGAGCCTCACTTTTCCCATCTATGTAGTGGAATATTTTCTTCCTCTCAGGATCATTTGTTGGAGTAATAAATGAGACAATGTATGTAGTAGACCCTCAGTAAATGTTACTTCCCTTCCCAACCACCTTCTTCCACGGGAGATGTTCCAAATTTCAAACAGCGCAGTAATATAGGAGCATCAGTCGGAAGGATTTTGATCCTTAGTGGGGAACTGCCTGTGTTAACATGTCTCAGCCCTGGAGCTGTTCCAGCCTCGAGAAGTCCTCTAGGATTGCAGGTTTTCAAACTGCAGGTGGTTGTGAAATCAGTTTAATAAATTATGGCCGGCTTTTCTTTTTAATGAAACAACAGATTGAAAATTATCATATGTAGTAAAGATATTTCGTGAAGCTTTTGTTTCAGGTTAGGTAGACTTATGCAAGTGTCTACTGCATTGGAGGTAAAAGTTCCTTATTTCTGTGGGTTGTGGCAAAAAAAAAAAAAAAGGTTTGAGATGTGAAGGATGTCTGTACAAGGCAGGACTCGGTCATCTTTTTAGTCACAATTTAAAGGCAAAGAAGTTTCATCTGCTGCAGGGGAGGGCTGCAGGGGCCTTTGCATCCACAACTGGAAGAGCAGTGAACGCTAAGGCTCTTGCAAGCATCATCAGGGAAAACTTTGGAGCACCTCCTTCCTGCTTCCCTGCCTGGAATTCCCTAACCATGATGTGATCTATTCCCGGTCTCTCAGAGGTAAGAGATGATTTTGTGGCTCTGCATCAGAAAATTCATGTTGGGAACACTGACTTGGGACATCAGACTGCCTTGGTTTTGACTCGGGTCCACCACTCCCATCCCTTCCACCATACACCATTAATGAACACTGGGCCAGTTGTAATCTCCCTAAATCAGTGAATCTCATACATTTTAGTCTCAGACTTCTTTATACTCTAAAACCGGAGGATCCCAAAGAGTTTTTGTTTTTGTTGTTTATGTTAACCTGTAATAGGTTTTTATTATTTTAAATAAATGTTTTCAAACATAAATGCATTTTTTATGAAAAAATAGTTTTTCTTTTTTTGAATTTTCTATTTAAATTCAATAAATTAACATAACAATTATTAGTTTCAGAGATAGAGTTCAGTGATTCATCAGTCTTATATAACACCCAGTGCTCATTACATCATGTGCCCTCCTTCCTGTTCTTCACCCACTTATCCCTTTCTGCTACCCCCACTCCCCTCCAGCAACCCTCAGTTTGTTTCCTATGACTAAGAGTCTCTTATGGTTTGTCTCCCTCTTTGATTTCATCTTTTTTAATATTTCCCTCCCTTCCTTTATGATATTGTTTCCTAAGTTCCATATATGAGTGAGATATAATAATTGTCTTTCTCTGGTTGATATATTTCACTTAGCATAACACCCTCTAGTTCCATCTACTTCATTGCAAATGGCAAGATTTCATTTTTTGGTGGCTGAGTAGTATTCCAGTGTGTGTGTGTGTGTGTGTGTGTGTGTGTGTGTGTGTGTGTTCCACATCTTTATCCATTCATCTATTGATGGACTTCTCAGCTCTTTCCATTGTTTGGCTATTGTGGACATTGCTGCTATGAACACTGGGGTTCAGATCACCACATTTGTATCTTTGGGGTAAATACCCAGTAGTAAAATTGCTGGGTCACAGGGTAGCTCTATTTTTAACTTTTTGAGGAACCTCCATTCTGTGTTCCAGAGTGGCTGCACCATCTGGCATTCCCACCAACAGTGTAGGAGGGTTCCCCTTTCTCCACATCCTCACCAACATCTCTCATTTCCTGACTTGTTAATTTAGCCATTCTGACCCGTGTGAGGTGGTATTTCATTGTGGTTTGCATTTGTATTTCCCTGATGCCAAGTGATGTGGAGCGATTTTTCATGTGTCTATTGGCCATTTGTACGCCTTCTTTCACTGAATTTCTGTTCATGTCTTCTGCCCATTTCTTTTCTTTTTCTTTTATTTTTTTAAAGATTTTATTTCTTTTCTGTTCTTTTTTTTAAATTTTATTTATTTACTTGACCAAGAGAAACACAGCTAGAGAGGGAACATAAGCAGGGGGAGTGAGAGAGGGAGAAGCAGGCCTCCCACGGAGCAGGGAGCCCGATGCAGGGCTTGTGATGCCAGGACCCCGGGATTATAACCTGACCTGAAGGCTGTCACTTAATCAACTGAGCCATCCAGGCGCCCCTTCTGCCCATTTCTTGATTGGATTAGTTGTTCTTTGGGTGTTGGGTTTGATAAGTTCTTTATAGATTTTGGCTACTAGCCCTTTATCTGATAAGACATTTGCAAGTATCTTCTCCCATTGTGTCGATTGTCTTTTGGTTTTGTTGACTGTTTCTTTGCTGTACAAAAGCTTTTTATCTTGATGAAGTCCCAATAGTTCATTTTTGCCTTTATTTCCCTTGCCCTTGGAGACCATCTAGCAAGAAGTTGCTGCATGGGGCGCCTGGGTGGCTCAGTTGGTTAAGTGACTGCCTTCAGCTCAGGTCATGATCCCGGAGCCCCGGGATCGAGTCCCACATTGGGCTCTCTGCTGGGCAGGAAGCCTGCTTCTCCCTCTCTCACTCCCCCTGCTTGTGTTCCCTCTCTGGCTGTGTTTCTCTCTGTCAAATAAATAAAATCTTTTAAAAAAAAAAAAAGTTGCTGCAGCTGAGGTTACAGAGATTGCTGCTTCTGTTCTGCTCTAAGATTTTGATGGAGTCCTGTCTCACACTGAGGTCTTTCATCCCCTTTGAGTCTGTTTTTGTGTATGGTGTAAGAAAATGGTCCAGTTTCATTCTGAATGTGGCTGTCCAATTCTCCCAACACCATCTGTTGAAGAAACTGTCCTTTTCCCATTGGATATTATTTCTTGCTTTGTTGAAAATGAGTTGCCCATAGATTTGAGGGTCCATTTCTGGGTTCTCTATTCTGTTCTATTGATTTATGTGTCTGTTTTTGTGCTAGTACTATACTGTCTTGATGATTACAGCATTGTAATAGAGCTTGAAGTCCAGAATTATGATGCCACCAGCTTTGGTTTTCTTTTTCAACATTCCTCTGCCTATTCGGGGTCTTTTCTGGTTCCATAAAAATTTTAGGACTATTTGTTCCAGCTCTTTGAAAAAAGTTGATGGTATTTTGATTTGATAGGGATTGCTTTGAATGTATAGATTGCTCTAGGTAGCATACACATTTTAACAATATTTGTCTTCCAATCCATGACCATGGAATGTTTTTCCATTTCTTTGTGTCTTCCTCAATCTCTTTAATGAGTGATGCATAGTTTTCTGAGTATAGATCTTTTGCCTCTTTGGTTAGGTATATTCCTATTATTCATAAATGGTATCAACTCCTTTATTTCTCTTTTTTCTGTATCGTTGTTAATGTATAGAAATGCAACAGATTTCTGTGCATTGAGTTTATATTCTGCCCCTTTACTGAATTCCTTTATGAGTTCTAGCAATTTTGGGGTGGAGTCTTTTGGGTTTTCCACATAGAGTATCAGGTCATCTGTAAAGAGTGAAATTTTGACTTTTGCTGATTTGGATACCTTTTATTTCTTTTAGTTGTCTGATTGCTGAGATTAGGACTTCTAGTACTATGCTGAACAACAGTGGTGAGAGTGGACAGCCCTGCTGTGTTCCTGACCTTAGGGGAAAAGCTCTCATGTTTTCCCATTGAGAGTGGTATTCGGTGGGCTTTTTATGGATGGCTTTTATGATATTGAGGTAGGTTCCCTCTCTCCCTACACTGTGAGGAGTTTTAATCAAGAAAGGATGCTGTACTTTGTCTAATACTTTTTCTGTATCTATTGAGATGATCATATGGTTCTTGTCCTTTCTTTTGTTAATGTAGTGTATCACAATGCTGGATTTGCAGGTGTTGAGCCACCCTTGCAGTCCAGGAATAAAACCCACTTGGTTGTGGTGAATAACCCGTTTAATGTACTGCTGGATCCTATTGGCTAGTATCTTGGTGAGAATTTTTGCAACCATGTTCATCAAGGATATTGGTCTATAGTTGTCCTTTTTGGTGGGATCTTTGACTAGTTTTGGGATCAAGGTAATGCTGGCCTCATAGAAAGAGTTTGGAAGTTCTCCTTCATTTCTATTTTTTGAAACAGCTTTAGAAGATTCTATATAAATTTTTCTTTAAATGTTTGGTAGAATTCCTCTGAGAAGGCATATGGTCCTAGACTCTTATTTGTTGGGAGATTTTTGATTACTTCTTCAATTTCCTTGTGAGTCTTCAATTTCCTTATGAGTCTGTTCGAGTTTTCTGTTTCTTCCTGTTTCAGTTTTTGTAGTTTATAAGTTTCTAGGAATGCATCCATTTCTTCCAGATTGCCTATTTGTTGACATGTAGTTGCTCATAATATGTTCATTCTTATAATTTTTTGTATTTCTTTGGTGTTGGTTGTGATCTCTCCTCTTTCATTCATGATTTTATTTATTTGGGTCCTTTCTCTTTTCTTTTTAATAGGTCTGGCCAGGGTTTATCAATCTTATTAATTCTTTCAAAGAACCAGCTCCTAGTTTTGCTGATGTGTTCTACTATTCTTTTGGTTTCTATTTCATTGATTCCTGCTCTAGTATTTATTAATTCTCTTCTCTTGCTGGGTTTAGGCTTTATTTGCTGTTCTTCATCTAGCTCCTTTATGTGTAAGGTTAGGTTGTGTATTTGAGATCTTTCTTGTTTCTTGTTTCTTGAGAAAGTCTTGTATCGCTAAATACTTCCCTCTTAGGACTGCCTTTGCTGCATCCCAAAGGTTTTGAACTGTTGCATTTTCATTTTCATTTGTTTCCATAAGTTTTTAAGTTCTCCCTTAATTTCCTGGCTAGCCCATTCATTCTTGAGTGGGATGCTCTTTAACCTCCATGTATTTGAGTTCTTTCCAAATTTCCTCCTGTGATTCTTCAAAGCATTGTGGTCTGAAAATATGCAGGGAATGATCCCAAGCTTTTGGTACTGGTTGAGACCTGATTTGTGACCCAGTATATGATCTATTCTGGAGAATGCTGCATGTGCACTCAAGAAGAATGTGTACTCTGCTGCTTTGGGGTGGAATGCTCTAAATATATCTGTGAAGTCCATCTGGTCCAGGGTGTCTTTTTTTTTTTTTTTAAGATTTTATTTATTTATTTGCCAGAGAGAGAGAGAGATCAGAAGTAGGCAGAGAGGCAGGCAGAGGGAGAGGAGGAAGCAGGCTCCCTGTTGAGCAGAGAGCCCGATGTGGACCTCGATCCCAGGACCCTGAGATCATGACCTGAGCCGAAGGCAGAGGCTTTAACCCACTGAGCCACCCAGGTGCCCCCAGGGTGTCTTTCAAAGGCCTCGTTTTCTTGATCTTTTCCATAGGTGATCTGTCCATTGCAGTGGGTGTGGAGGGTTTAAAATTGTCCATTATGCATATAAGCATCTGACTCTTGATTTCAGCTTAGGTCATGCTCTCAGGGTCCTGAGTTAACCCCACATAGGGCTTTGCTCTGGGTGTGGAGCCTGCTTAAGATTCTCTCTCTTTCTCCCTCTGCTTCCCCCTCTAAAGCAAATAGATCTTAAAAAAAAAAAGAAACAAAATAAAGAATCATTGATAACAGTAGCACTGTTTTACATTTTTACAAATCTAACATCCAGCTTAAAGGAAAGTAAATGGTTTCTCATACTTCTGCATTCTGTGTTCTTATATTATTTTCATTAAACTATATGGAGAAAATCTGGCCTCACATTGATATGTGGTTGAAAAGCAGGAGGGTATTTTAATGATAATTTTAGATATTCTTCTTTGATACTATACCAAAATTTAGCAGGTAGTATTTTCTTAAAGGTTAGTTGCATCTTGAAATCTGATCCTATGTTAATGAACTTTTTGTACTCTGTCACATTAAAATCCTCTGGTCTTTTCCTCTTGCCCTTTGAAGGGATCATTTATCTATGCATGATCTTATAACATCAAGTGCTGATCATTTAGAAACTACTACTTCACTGAGTTATGCAGATCTTCCAAATGTTTACACATTTTATTATACATGGTTTAAAATAAATTTCATTAATATCCCCTCAATCTCATCAGAAAAGTCTTTTGAGTATTGCAAAGCTGTCAAACTCAGGGTAGTAGATATAAGGTTTTCCAAATTCACTGGGAAGCTCAAATTTTATATTTGGTAGCAACTTTTTTCACAAGTGACAGTCTCAACTCATGCTTCGAGAAAACCAAGCCTGAACAGCCCTAGTTTGGTATTTCTTAAGAAAAGCAGTTAATTTAGCTCAAGCTCAAAACAGTACTCTTCTTTGAGACAACCGTCATAACTCCAGTAGGCAGAAGTTCTTCATACATCCTTTCCGGTGTTATACAGAATATTGAAAACATGTATCCTCAAGGGTTGAGCACGGTCTAATAAAATGAATACTTTTTACTGCTTTATTAAGGACAGTCATAGTGAGACATTTTTTGTTTTGTTTTGTTTACTGTGAGCATATGACAGTGAAAAGTACATTTGACTATTAGGACCATTGAGTGCCACTGCCTGGATTAACTCAGTGCCAGGAGCTTTACTTTCCATCGCTTCACACCATTAACAGAATGACAGCAGTGACTTTCAGTCCCTGTTTTAGGATTTCTTTTTTTTTTTTAATTTTTTTTTTTTTTTAGGATTTCTTTTTTAAAGACTTATTTATATGAAAGAGAGAGAGAGAGTACCCACGTGCACATGAGCAGGGAGAGAGGCAGAGGGTGAAGGAGAGAGAGAATGCTCAAGCAGACTCCCTGCTGAGTGTGGAGCCCAAAGTGGACCCGTTCCAGGACCCTGAGATCATCATGACCTGACCTGAAATCAAAGTCGGATGCTTAACTGACAGAGCCACCCAGATGCCCCCTTGTTTTAGGATTATTAAGAAAAAAGTTTTAACTCGGAAAAGTCTCGGGAACTCCATGGGTTTGCAGACCCCACTTTGAGAAATGCCGACCTGAAGCCTGTAGTCACCTATGTCACTGGGTTGTGTGAGAGATTAAGTGAAAGAGTAAAGTGCAAAAAACAATTCCTGCACATAGATAAGACTAAATAAATTATTATTATTACTATTATTTTAATTGGAAATTAAATGGGAAGGGAGGAAGTTTAGAGGGAGAGGAGCAATCTAACTTTTATTTAATACCTTTTACAGGCATTCCCTAGGCATTTTAGGTGTCATCATATTTAATTCCCAAACCAACCCAGAGAGGAAGTAAACAATCCATTTTACAGTTAAGGAAATAGGCTTAGAGAGAGTAAATAAACCCTTATCTTTGTGTATGGTGTAAGGGAATGGTCCAGTTTCATTCTTTTATATGTAGCTGTCCAATTTTCGCAGCACCATTTATTGAAGAGACCAGAAGACGGTATTTTTTTTTAAAGATTTTATTTATTTGACAGGGAGAAACACAGCCAGAGAGGGAATACAAGCAGGGAGAGTGAGAGAGGGAGAAGCAGGCTTCCCGCCGAGCAGGGAGCCCGATGTGGGACTCAATCCCGGGTCTCCGGGATCATGACCTGAGCCGAAGGCAGTCGCTTAACCAACTGAGCCACCCAGGAGCCCCGGGAGACAGTATTTTTTCAGTATCTACTATATCTAGGCACTGTGCTAGGTACTGTGTGTATGGGTGTATATTTGTGAGGTTCTTGCTCCCTTACAATAATCTTGTATATAACCTGCTAGAAGCACAAGGCAATCAATTCATCTACAAAATAAACATCTTTGAGCACCGCGGACTGTGCAGCCACAGACATTTAAAAAAAAAACAAACTGAAGGAGCCTAAGCCTGGTGGGACGCAGACATATTCTGGCAGCCATAAAAACGTAAATGACATTACAGAGACATGGATGGAGAGCACTGGGGACCTGGATGGGGCTGCCTCTTCCTTTAAAGCCAGATTGTAGCCATGTGATTCACTGATTGTTATTTTTAAAGATCTGATTTTAGACTTAATGCATATCTACCAAATACAATGTTCTGCAAACTTCAAGAAAATAGGTAAAGAATACTCTAGCTCCATAGCCAAGCAAGGGGCTGAACTAGCCAGACCCTTGAGTACACTGGGTACATGGCCTGGAGGTGGAAGGTCCGGAGGCCATGCTGGGGGGGGGAGGGGTCACTGCCTTCAGCCAGCCTAAATTCTTTGTGAAGGGCAACTGTGGGGTTCCCTACGATACCCTTTATTTTTATTCAATTTGGATTTTAGAATACAAAGTGGCATTTGAACATCTAGAGTTAAATGTTTTATAGTTTAGGGAAAAACCAGACAGAAGGAAGTCAGGTGGTGCCCTCAAGCTGCCAGGGTGTCTAATCTCTTCACTGGAGGAAAAGGCAAAAGTTGTGACTGCTCAAATACAGAATTTTAAGTTGCAAAATCCTATGCACATTTACACTGGGCAGTGCGATCGTCCTGTGACGAGCTCTACAGAGTGGGAGCCCACAAGTTTAAGAGGTGCTTTAGTGAGCCCCACCCTGCCTCGGGAGCCCCAGCCGCCGGACAGGTGAAGGTGCAGCCTGGACCAATTCTAAAGGTTTTCACTCCTTTCCAAGGGACTGATCTGAGTACATAAGGGCCCCCAGCTGATAATAGGGCTGCGATTCAGCCCGGCCCAACTTTAGCTTAGAAAACCTTCTGTTCTAGGGGCACCTGGGTGGCTCAGTTGGTTAAGCAACTGCCTTCGGCTCAGGTCATGATCCTGGAGACCTGGGATCGAGCCCCACATCGGGCGCCCTGCTCGGTGGGAAGCCTGCTTCTCCCTCTCTCACTCCCCCTGCTTGTGTTCCCTCTCACTGTGTTTCTCTCTGTCAAATAAATAAATAAATCTTTAAAGAAAAAAAAGAAAGAAAACCTTCTGTTCTATGGAACATAAACAATATTGCCCCCAAAGGATTCAGAACCTTGAGGAAAGAGGAAGAAGTGAAGGCCACTGGCGGACGGTGGGTTGCTCTGATTCATGGCAACACGTTATCTAGCACACAGGAGACGTGGAGACAGGGAAAGATTTAGTGAGGCTAAGGCAAGGCTTGGCCGGACGTGCTGGCACAAAGCCCACAGAGGCCAGTGGCAGTGGGGAAAGCTGTTCAGTTTTCTCGGCACGGTAGCCTGAGACACACTGCTTGGCCCCACAGAACATCTGGAAAGAAGATGTAGGACAGCGACCACAGCAGGCAGTAAAAGGCAGTTAGGGAGAATGGAGACAAGAGCAGCATGATGAGACCTAGAAGAAAAAGGCAGACACTCTGTTTTTATGAAGCTCTCTTTCCTGTATTTTCCATCCTCTTCTCTCCCATCCCCATCCTCCCATCCTTGGGTCTGTAGTCATGGTGCCAAAGAGACAAAAACCAATGAGACATGAGCCCTGCCCTTTAGAGGTATTGTCTGTTTGTAATAAGATGATTACAATAGAAAGCAAGCTCAGGTTCCATTTTGTCGAATCAAATCAGAAATGAGTCTTAGCCGAGAATACATTTGACCTGCCCAGGCGTGTGTGTGTGTGTGTGTGTATGTGTGTGTGTGTGTGTGTGTGTGTGTGTGTGTGTTCAAGTTTAGCACATGACCATGGCCAATACAATGTTAGCCCTATGCAGAAGAGCACATCAGACCCGAGAGAGCTCTCCCTGGAACTGCCTCCTTCTGCTTACCCGTTTAGTCCTCGGCTGGAGTCTGGGAACATGGCTAGTGAATAGTTCCCTATGCCAATATAGAACTTTCCCTTGTGGGCAAGAGTGGCTCACTGTGCTTAGATGTTGCTGAGATTGATTTCCTTCTTGCAAATCTAGAATTTTGGTACTGCAAGACCCAGGGTGCCAATGTGGTCAGCCCTTATGAAAACCTTGGGCACCAAGTCCCTACAGAGCTTCCATGAAGCCCAGACTTCATGAGTGTTGTCACAGTGTTGTGCTGGGTTGTGCCACAGGAAGGGTACTGCACGTCGTTCCCTCCAGATTTTGCCGCTTTCACCTTCCCTTTGCTGCTTTTACTTTGTGCCCTCTTGCTCTGACAAATCTTAGCCAAGAGTACAACCATATGCATCCTGTGAGTCCTTAGAGAACCAGTGAACCTGGGGGTGGTCTTGGGGGACCCAAATCGGACATTTGCCTCTCCGATTCACCACTGAAAGGGAAAAGGGCACCAACACTTGTGGGATATCTTCTTTATAGTAGAGATTCTGCTAGGTATGTTACAAAGATTGTTCCATTTACATTTCATAGTAATCCTGTGATTCAGAATCAAGTCTGTGTTTCAGATGGGGAGAGAGAAGGGATGTAACCTTCACAAGATCTTGATTCAAACCCATGTCTACTTCGTAAAAAGTAAACGCTTAGCCTCAGAGAGCTCAAAAAGAGGGTTGGTGGGGGTATGGGGCAAGAGCCTGTCAATGGGGATAACCACTATGCATTCCTCAAGAGAAATCACAACATCTGATCTGACAGAAGACCACTTCTAAGGGTAAGAAACAGTTACAGAGATGGATCAGAATTTTAGGATATTTCATATTTAAGAATGGTCATTGCTCTGTTGAGGCAATGAGACAATATTTTAGTTGTCCTGGAAAATATGGGACATAAGTTCTCAGTAGCCACAGGCCAGCTTCTCAGAAGCTCTGTGAAGGAGAGGAACCTCAGTTTAAAAAGACGATTGGTGGGGCACCTGGCTGTCTCAGTGGCGGGAGCAAGCAACTCTTGATCTCAGGATTGTAAATTTGAGCCCCACAGTGGACACAGAGGTCACTTAAAAATAACATAAATAAATAAATAATAAAATAAAAATAAAATAAATTTTAAAAATAAAATAAAAATATTCTTTTGAAGTAAAAGAATAAAATAGTAGCATCTGGGTGGCTCAGTCAGTTAAAGGTGCAACTATTGATTTTGGCTTAGGTCATGATCGCAGGGTTGTGAGATAAAGCCCTGCATTGGGCTCCACACTGGGCGTGGTGGGCGTGGTGGAGACAGATCTCCCTCCCTGGGCCCCTCTCCTCTCTCTCTCACTCTCTTTCTCTCTCTCTCTCTCTCTCTCTCTCTCTCTCTCTCTCTCAAAAAAAAAAAACAACCAATAGATAGATAGATGATAGATAGATAGATAGATAGATAGATAGATAGATAGATAGATAGATAGATAGATAAAGTGACTGCACTCCTGGTAAGAGGAATATCAACAGTGGCCATTTTGAAATCTCTCCAGTAGGGCTCTGGTATTAAATCGTGTCAAAATCTGTGAGGAGCAGTTTCCTCCTTTGCTCACACACAATCAAGACAATCCAAGGAAGGCTAAGGCCAAGCATGTGGTTTATTTTGAGGAGAGGGCATCAGTGGTACCTACAGGAGTGAAGAACATTGTGGGAAATGCTGTTGCTACAAGATAGGAGGGCAGGTGGAGGGAAGAAGGGGGCTAGAAGTTTCCATTTACAGAACACATCTGTGCCAGAGGATGGGTATACATTATCTGATTTAATCTCAAGAATCCTGAAGTAGGGATTAATGGCTTCATTTCATAGATAAAGGAAACCGAGCTCAAACAACGAGGTAATTAGCCCAAGTTCATGCAATTAATATGAGCTGGTGGGGACACCTGGGTGGTTCAGTTGGTTAAGCATCTGGCTTTGGTTCAGGTTATGACCTCAGGGTCCCGGGATCAAGTCCCACCTCAGGCTGCCTCCTCAGCGGAAAGCTCACTTCTCCCTCTCACACTCCCCCTTCTTGTGTTCTTTCTCTTGCTGTCTCTCTCTCTCTCAAATAAAAAAAAATCTTAAAAAAATGTGCTGGTGCTGGAACTTGAACTCAGGTCTGTTTAACTAAAGACCCAGATGTTTGTGAACACCGTTCTGCCTCTGCTAGCTGGCCCACAGGGAGGCCCAGTGCCTACAACTTGGGCAGAGGCGTCAGCGCTGCTGCGACAGAGAAAAGGTGTGACCGTAAAGGGGAAGGTCAGGATGGAACCAAGGACCCTATGAACCACACTGGACCCCAGGGAATAAAGGAAGAAACTGAGCATCCCCTAGGTGTTTGTCTTCTCCCCATAAGCATGTCTCGAAAGAAGAAACACTGGCATTCCTTGAAGGAAGCCCTAAATTGGGGGGAATTCTAGGGAGCCATCTGCCTGGGCCCCCATGCAGCCAGGACCTCAGGGCTTCCTCAGTATCAGTTGTCTTCCCGACGTGGATCTGAAATCCCTTCCCCCGCTCTGTCGCTGCCATCTCTCAGGCGACAGTGGGTGGGTTTTCCTCCTTCAGTTCTCAGTCTCCCACCATCTAGTCAAAGTGGCCCCTTGAAACTACTGCTCAGAAATCCCTCCAGAGACTTCCCATTGGCTGTTAGGATCAGTTCCCCAAACCTGCCCACCTCTTGGCCTCAGCTTCTGTCCCTAGTGTTTCTCAGCACGTTCCAGCCATACAGCAGCAAGAATGATTCCAGCACCTTCTAGCCTAGAGCCTTCACAAAATACCATTTTCTCTTCTGAACTACCGCTTTCACCCACCTAGCCAGTCATCTTGCAGGTTTCTTTTATTTTTAAATTTTTTTCCCATTCCATTGAGCTGTCATGGACATATGACACTGTATTAGTCCAAGGCGTACAACGTAAGGGTTCTCTATCGGTGTGCGACCCTCTCAGTGCAGAAGGTCGATCACACGGAGCTACCCATTGTCCTTTCTTGTGATGAGAACTCTTAAGATCTCCTCTCCTAACTCCTTTCAAATATACAATATGATATTCTGAACTGTGGTCACCATGCTGTCCCGTGTGCCCCCAGGGATTACTTATGACTCATAACTGGAAGTTTGTACCTTGGACCACCTTTACCCAGGTTCCACTGAAATGTCACCTTCTGAAGCACCCTTCTCCCCCTTCAGGTCTTTTGCATCTAAGTAGGTCCCCCTCCAGCACTATTTCAGAGCACCTCATGCTTCCACAACACATCAGAACCATGTATTTCTAGTTGTTTCTGCCATTATTTGGTTGGTGTCTGTCTCCTGATCAGACTGTAAAGCCTGAGGTGGGAAGTGTTCGTCTAGTTTACCGATTTGGTTCCCAGCACCTGGAGTAAGGCAGGTGTTCCCGATTGAACTTGATAACATTCAACAGTCTCACTGAGCATCTCCCCTGAGGTTGGCCCAGTCCTGGGTCCAAGGGTTAGTGCCTGAACAAGAGAGAGTTCTCTATCCAGGGGCCGGTGTAGTGTGCACAGACAATAAGTAAATGCATGCCACGTGATGAATCACCCCACAGAGGAAGCTAGAGCAGGGTAAGGCAGCTCGGGAAAGCTGGGGTGAGGTGCAGGGAGGCAATGAATGGCAGGGATAATAAACAACCAGCGGTGACATTTGAGAGTAGCCACTTTCACTCACCTCCCAGATACACCAATTTTTTCCAGTTCTCAGACTCTAGGATTTCATCATGTGGGTAATAGCTTTGGTCCATCATGAATAGAACCATAAGTGAGGCCATGCAAGAGAGAATGAACGTGTTGCCTTTGGTCAGAAGGGAGGTGGAGGCCAAGACACAGGAAGCATAGCGGCAGGGGAGACCCTTGTATGTGAGCTGAGTGCCTGCTGGAAAAAGAAGAGGTGGGCATGAGCGGCTTCCCACCACTCTAGAGTAATCAAAACCAGAGCCAGCCCCTCTCGTTGGGTCCCCCCTACCCCAGGCCCCAAATCCCCTTCCTTGCAGGGATGTGGCAGGCTGTCAAACATTCAGTTATTCAGAGATGAGGTGTGGGCTCTGCCCTGGATCCCTATGGCAAAGCAGGCTGCCAGGACCACGTGTGGGCCCTGGCCCCAAGGACAGCTCTGTAGAAGGTCTCCTGAGGTCGTCTGGTCTGCACCTGCCCTCCCTTGCATTGTGACCTTGGGCAAGGCAACTGCCCATTGCAGAGCTCCGTTTCTCCATCTGTTGTGGAAAACCGGTGGATGACCTCTAGTTCTAGATTCTGGGAGTCTCTGTGCACCATCTGAAGGTCATACAGTGAGAAAAAGCCACCACTGGTAGGAGGACCACGGACCTCTGCCCCCCACCAGGACTCTGTGAGGGCAGCCTGCAGCCTTCAGCGGGCCTGGGGTGCAAAAGAAGGAAGGAAGAGGCACTCCACAAAGCAGGAGGAGGAGTCAGTTACTGCCCAACCCCCCAGGCTTCTGGCTCCCAATGCTCAGCTACAAAGCTGGGGTTCACTCACCAGCTGAATAGAAACACAGGCGGAAAGTAGCAGCTAACACATAGATGACGGCCAGGAGCCCGCTCAGAGGCCCGTCCACGCCGAGCAGCAGGCCTGAGGCCAGGCCGAAGGTGGTGAAGACTGCAAAGTCATTCAGCTCCACTCCTGCTCCAGAAGGCCAAGGTTAGAACTTAAACTCAATCGTCTCGCACTTCAGTGCACTCTGGTGGGGGAGCTGCAGTGGTGCCAAGCAGGGTCTGAGGTTCCAGAGACCCACAGTGGCCACCCTGGGGATCAAAGAAAGGGGCTCCTCCGGGCTCTACGTCATGCCGACCATGCAGCCTTAGACAAGTCTTCCCCTCTTGGGTTTTAGCATCCAGGACTGGACTGTGACTGGATGCAAATTGATAAGCTATGGAACCCTTTTTGCAAGGACAATCTTCCACGAAAACATTTTCTTGTATTTTGAACCAGCTGTTCTGCTGGGGGATTGTTCATTGCCCCACTCCTGACCACTACCACCATAGTCACCAGCCCACTCCTGATCCCTGGATCGGTCCCAATGGGGAGGTGGGACAGATAAGGAAACAGCAAGACCAGGGTAAGGATGGCTGAAGCTAACAAGTAAGCCAGCAGAGGGCTAGCCCTAGACTGTGGGGCTCCTGGCTGGCTCCAGGGCTGCTTCTCTCATCCTCGGAGGGTTGTGAACAGGACTGGTGACTGATGGAGGCTGGCTGGATGTGAGAGGGGGGAAGGATGACCTGAGATGGGGCTCTTAGGGTCAGGGATCAGAGGTCTGAGGCCTGGACTCACCTGACTTGGAGCAGAGGCTGAGGTGTCTGGTTATCGTCCCGACTGCCATGTCTAACAGGAAACTGATCAGAAGCATCCAGGAGGCACAGTGGCATCTCCTAGAGTGTACGGCCACAGGCCCGGATAGGATGGCACATTCATGGTCTCCACTGGCCTGCCACTCCACATACCCCCAGGCCACCAACACACTTCCTATACTTGCACATAGGCACCCCTGCCCTGCGTGTTCCCCACACTTCCCTGCCATATTCCCAACCCACCATCTTAAAGGGGTGCCTCGAGCCCCTGAGTTAATTTATTAGGTCCTCTCTAGCTCTAAGTCCCAGGCATATCTGAGGGCACAGGGGTCCTATGTTCTAGCCCAGTCTTTGGAACCATTTCACTGTGGATTCTCAGATAAATCACTCTCTACATCTCTAGGTCTCTCTTCCTCCATCTGTAAAATGAAGGGTTTGTGCCAAATGACTTAATAGATATCAGCCTACTTAGATGTTCTATTTCTCCTAGTGCAAGTTTTGGCAACTTGTGACTTAGGGAATTGGTTCGTTTCATTTAGGCTATCAAATTTATAGAGTTGTTCATAATATTCCTTTATTACACTTTTAATGTCCATGGGATCAGTAGTGATGACTCCTCTTTCATTTCTGATACTGGTATTTTGTGTCTTCTCTTTTCTTTATTTTCTTGGTTAACCTGCCTAGAAGCTTGTCAATTTTACTGATCTTTCCAAAGAATCAGCTTTTGATTTCATTGGTTTTCTCTATTGATTTTTTATTTTCAATTTCATTGATGGCTGCTCTCATTTTTATTGTTTCTTCTCTTCTGCTTACTTTGGATTTAATTTGTGCTTTCCCCCCTAGTTTGCTAAGGTGGAAACCTTACATCATTGATTTTATATTTCCCTTCTTTTCAGTTTTTCTAAGACTTTATTTTTTTTTTTGGAGAGGTTTTTAAGTTTACAACACAATTGAAAGGAAGTTACAGAAATTTCCCCAATACCCCCTCCCCCGACGTATGCATAGCGTCCCACATCAGCAATACTACTCACCAGAAGAGTACATTTAGATTCTTGGTACATAGCAAGGATGAACATTCCCTGACACATCATAGTCACCCCAAATCCATAGATTACCTTAGGGTTCACTCTTGGTGTTGTACATTCTATGGTTTGGGACAAATGTGTGATGTCACATATCCATCATTATAGTATCATGCAGAGCATTTCCACTGTGCTAAAAATCCTCTAGGCTCTACCTATTCAATTCCCCTCACTTGCCCCTGTCAACCATTGATCTTTTTATTGTCTTCAGAGTCTTGCCTTTCCAGAGTACCATATCATATTATTGTAATCATACAGTATGTAGCATTTGCAGATTGGTTTCTTTCATTTAGTAATATGTGCTAAAGACTCCTCCATGTCTTCTCATGGCTTGATAGTTCATTTTTTTTGGCACTAAGTAACGCTGGTTGGAAATAACCACAGTTTATTCATCTGTTCACTCACTAGAAGAGATCTTGGTTGCTTTCAAGTTTGGGCAATTACAAACAAAACATCATAAACATCCAACTTCAGGTTTTTGTGTGCACATAGCTTTTAACTCATTTGGATAAATATCAAACAGTGTGATTGCTAGAGCATATAGTAAGAGTATGTTTAGATCTGTAATAAATTGCCAAATTGTGTTCCAAAGTGGCTGCACCATGTCGTACTCCCACTGTCGCTCCACATCCTGCCAGCCTTTGGTGTTATCAGTGTTCTGGACAGCTGGTTTGGCCGATAGGGCTCGTGGTATCTCATTGTTATTTTAACTTGCATGTCCCTGATGACATATGCTGTGGAGCATCTTTTCACATGCTTATTTGCCATCTGTAGATCTTCTTTGGTGAGGTGTCTGTTAAGGTCCTTGGCCCGTTTTTAATTGTTTCTTACTGAAGAGTTTTTAAGCTCTATCTATTTTAGATTATAGCCCTTTATCAGATGTACCTTTTAAACACACTTTATCCCAGCTTGCTGCTTCTCTTTTAATTCTCCTGAATTTGTCTTTCACAGAGCAGTTTTCTTTTCCATTATATGCATTCAATGCTATACATTTCCCTCTAACTACTGCTTTTACCGCATCTCACAAAATTTGGTAAGTTGTCCTTTCATTTTCTTTTGGTTCAAAATAGTCTTCTTTAATCCATGTATTATTTAGAATTGTGTTGTTTAACCTCCACATATTTGGGGATTTTCTAGTTATCTTTCTGTTACTGATTCCTACTTTAATTCTATGTGGTCTAAGGGCATACTTCATATGATTTTTATTTATTTAAACTTGAATTCAGTCTTATAGCCTGAACGTGTGAAGAGAAGAATGTGCATTCTGCTGTTCCTGGATAAAATATTCTATAAACATCAATTAGACCCAGTTGATCGATGGTGCAGTTCAGCTCAACTCTCTCCTTCCTGCTTTTCTGCCAACCAGATGTGTCAATTTCCAAGAGAGGGGTGTTGAAATATCCAACTATGATAGTGGTTGTCAAGTTCTCCTTGCGGTTCTATCCATTTTCAGCTCACATATTTTGATGCTCTAAATGAGTTGCAAGATCTCCTGCAGACCCTACATTCGAGGATTCCGTGCAGCAGCCCAGCACATGCTCCTGGACCACTCTGAAAGCAGCCACCGCAGTCTCAGGCAAGGCTGCCCTAGGCTGCCATTCCTGAGTCTACACCCTGACTGCAGTGTTTGGATGGCCACGCAGAAGCAGAGAGCCTGACTCCAGACTTCAGCCATCTCTAAACAACCTCAGTACTACCTTCCTTTAGACTCATACCCATGTATCTACAGGGAACTGGGTTCACCATCCTGCCATAAAAACTGTACTAAGAAGATTAGACTGAACTAAGAAGACAAGAGATTTTCTGTTGCAGGTATGATGTACTTTATAAGACTCCACAAGTCTGGACTTAGAGAATCATAAAATTTTCAAACTGGAAGGAAACTCAAACATTATCAGGTAAGATCATCTTATTTTATGGATGAAAAATGGATCCAGAGAAGTCATGTGCTGATAGTTACAGAGAAGCAAACAGTTAGGAGGAGGATATCTGCGTTATAAAGGATTTCTCTTTAAAGGACTGATGGGCCAAGGCATTGAAATAAGATTCAACTTATAGAAATAAGGTTTGCTTATAAAATATAATTTGCTTTGCTTTGTAGGTGCCCATATACATGTCTCAGATTTCCACAATGGTGCTAATTGTAAATATTCCCCACATGATACGTTCAAATTTAAGAATCAAAAATTTCAAATGGTAGCCTGCCTACCCAAGGATTATGTAAGGGCCACTAGAACAGAATCTCTTGATTTTTCTCATAAAAACCATTCTAGATTGCATAGCTGGAAGGAACTATAGAGATCACAGTGCCAGCTCCTTGTTTTAGAGATGGGGAAAACAAGGCTCAGGGATATGACCTAGCCAAAGTCACACATCAGGTTGGCGGTAGAACTGAGGCTAGGATCTTGGCTGCTTGACTCCCAGCCCGCTACACTCTCTCCTGCCCCCGGTTGATCCTGTACCTCAATGCCTGGCTCTCTAGACTCCCCATTCCTTCCCTCATGCCATTGGCTCCAGCTCTTGGCTGGGAGCTTGCTGAGCCCCAGACCTACTTGCAGAAGCTGCAGAAGATGGAGAAGAGCCCCAGGATCAGGTTGGCCAGGGACAAGGCATTGGTAACATCCTTCCAGGAAAATTCATTCATCTGGGGACAGCTTTGGTTGGTGGTCAGGAAGAAACTGGTGCACTGATCTGGGGCTCAGGGGAGAGGAGTAAAGGGTTCTCAAGGTCAAAGAGTCCCAAAAGAGGTTTCCGGGACCAGGCAGTTCCTGTTCGCTGGACCTCATCCCAGAACTGCACCCTCCCAACACTGTTTCACTGATGGCAATGAGAGAGACAGGAAGCAGATGGAGGAGACCAGGAGGTAAAGAAAAACTGCTCAAGACGAGTGTCTCGGGGACTGTACCCCTATAGTGCAGACCTCCCTCCAGCCCATGTGGTGACTCTCCTAGTACCCCCATGGCCCAGGGGGACAAAGGGTATGGGCCCCTCACCCCCATTTGAGAGATGAGCTTTTTGTTACAGGTGAACCCTTCATAAAGAGCCCTTCATAAAGTACTTTTAATACTTTTTTATTCCCGTGGGGTGAGCCCCAGAGGAATAAAAGAGAACCTCAGGAAGGGCTAACCCCCTCACTGCCCAGGAATACCCCACAGGGTGAGAGGCTCCCTTAGGGGTAGAAAGCACAGAAGAGACCGCTGTGGGGTCAACCTCCTTTGTCTTGCAGGCTGCGCTCACTCCCTCAGGACAGGTGGCCACTGGGGTCCCCCCCCCCCCCAGGTCCTGGTGCTGACAGGCCCCAACCAGAATAAGCAGGCCCAGCTCCCACAGGGGAAGAGGTGAGAAACAAGAAATGAACGTGGACAGCACAGAATAGTTCACCAGCACCTTCCACTGTATGCTCTCTCCTGATCCTGACGACCTCAGAAGATGGTGCTATCATGATTTTATGGATGAGAAAACTGAGGTTCAGAGATCGGAGACATTGGCTCAAAGTCACATGCTAGGTGAGTAGAAGGTAATCATGCTGCTGGGCTCTCAGTCCTGTGCTCCCTTGGCTGAGGGCACAGCTCTGGGCAGGAGGAGCTTTGTGGGGCCGGAGAGCAAGGAGGGGCTGGGTTGGCCAGCTCTGTGGGGCAGCATCAGCCTTCCACTGCAGAACAGCCCTGCCCTGGCCCCTGGAGCCTCCCAGCCCCTCTGGGCTGTGGGGAATCAGCAGGCCCCGCCCATTCTCACAGCCTGGCTGGCTCTGGGAACACAGAGACTGCTTGTGAAACAAAGTCTCTTTGGGAGAAAGAGCCCCCAGGCTCTTTGGAACTGGGAGGCCCTGCTGGTTGCTGCCAGCATGCTACCCTCAAACAGTCATCCTGCCCGC
>PITA01001885.1:19220-114954 GCA_004023965.1 Spilogale gracilis | reverse complement strand
CAAGATGTCAGGGGCTGAGAGGGGCTGGGCTTGGAGTTTGGAAGTGGGAGTTTATCAGGACAGCATCGTGGGGCTCACTGCTCCCCTAGGCCAGACTCATTCACCAAGGCCATCCGGACTCTGGAGACCCTTTCACATCAGGGCCCCTCCAAACCTAAGACAGGAAGAATGCTGCCTGAGAAATCAGGGAGGGGAGAGGAGGGGAGCCAAGTGCTGGCTGTGTACTCCCTTCCCAGGAGCACCCCCCCAACTCAGGCTCTCCTGGGCCTCAGAGCTGACCCCAGCAAGACCACACAGCTTGGTGCCCCCCCAACCCCCCCTGCCTGGAGAGCAGCACATCAGCCTCTCTGCCCTTCAGAGGTAGCACATACCTGAGGCATTTCTACCAATTACCAGACACACCTCATCGGCACTACTTAGGTTATTTTTCTAAATAATGATCAATTATCTACTATTTTATCCCTTTCATTCAGGAAGCATGTTCACATCTATAGTTTCCATTGGCCCCGTGAGGTCGACCAGGTGAGGGCTACTATCCCTACTAGTAGCGTAAGGCAAAGAAGACTCAGAGAGGGGAAGAACCTTGCTCAAAGTCATACCAGAAATGGCAGAATAGGACTTACAGTGACACCTTAATTGTTCTTCCCCCTACTCTGCGCTCTGCTGTTACCAACCAATAGAACTGAGCTTCGTATTCCCGTAAGTTCAGACGGAGCTAGGTGCTAGGGAAGACCTTTATAGAACGTCCGGTCTACCCAGGGAGACAAGACCCATGCATGCATGTGGGGACTCCCAGACTGTTCATCTTACAGGTGAGGAAACTGAGTTTTCATGATGGTCAAGTGACTTGTTCCAGTGAATGATAGAGCCAGGATTTGAATCTGGCCTCCTCTTTCCCAATTAAATGACATATTCAGCAGACTGCACAGGTCCTGGGTATGAAAGGATGTGCAGTAAGGGCTCTAGAAATCCAGGAGAAAAAAAAAAAGGAACAATCCATTTATTCAGGAAACATTTGGTAATGAGCAAGATTCGGTGCCTGGTGCATGGGACATGGAGAAGATTAAGGCCTGGTCTCATCTCTCAAGGAGCTCTATAGAGCAGAGCTATTCAACCCTGCACAGAAAAGGGGAGGTGAACAGGCTGCCAGGGGAGAACAGATGAGGGGTCCAGCCTGACAGGGGGCGTATAGAAGGCTTCTTGGATAAGGGGGTCTGAGCCGAGGTGCTCCCCCCACCTTGTGCAAGCTGTCTGTGGCTCCTCAGGCCCCCAGGATCAAGTCCCTCTCCTTCTTTTGGTGTCCTTACAATGCGGCTGGCTCTGCTGTCAGCCTCCTCTGTCCACTACCCCTTGCGCTGGCTCTCCTTCTGCTCTAGGGGAAGCCTGACCCCCATCTCCCCCCCCCACCCCCCCGCCGAGCCAGGCCCCCCTCTACACTGCTGAGTCTCTGTTTGCTCACCGTGTGACCCCAGGCACTCTGCACTGGCGCAGCCTATCCTGTCTTCCTCCTCTACTACAGGGGAAGTAACTTGCGCGCTGGCTGAGGTCCCCTGTGCCCAGCATGAGGCCTGACAATAGAAGTTGTTCAATGATTGTTAAGTTAGTAGAGAATGTCACTCTGGTGCTCCCCTGAGATCCTTTTCGCTGCACCAGGTCACATCTCTCCCCTGCCAGAGCCTGTTCAGTCTGTCTTCCAAAAAGCCTCAGATGAACTCTGAACCATCCAGACCCTCAGCACACCCACCATCTATCCAACGTTTAGGATCTTCCATTTACTCATTTTTAAATACATGTGTTGATGCCTGCTCTGAGCCCGGACGGCGTTCTGGGGGCAGAGAGAACAAGAGCTAGGCTGCATCCTCAAGAGGCAAGGAGGCTGGTAGGGGAGGCAGATCCGTGTAGGGAAATGGAAGACAGTGTGGCAAGGCTCAAGCGGGACAGGGAGTGTCCCCTTGCTGCGGGTGCGCCAGGGAAGACCAGACTAAGTCTGCTGTGGCAGCAGGGGAAGTACCCAAGGATGAAGTGGGGGGAGGGGCTCCCAGTAAAGGGGAGAAATGTGCCAAAGCACAATGAGGAGGCTGGATTCCAAGGAGAGAGAGCGGTGACTGGAGGTGCAGTGTGCAGGGAGGCCGCCGTTGGGGATATGCCCACGTGACGCTGTATCATCGCAGTGATGTTTGGTCCGGTGCCTGGGTCAGATACGGTTGGGAGTGGAGGGGAGAAAGGGAAGACAAGGAAGCCAGTCCTGAGGGCAGCGAGGGCAGAGAAGCTAGCGAGCGGGAATGGCAGGCCCTGGGGACCAAAAGGGGAGAGGAGTATGCCCCGAGGTCGTCAGGCTCCTGTGCCTGGAAGCTTGCTGGCGCTGGGCGGGGCGCTCCTGCAGCGGCTGGGACACCGCGCGCCGCCCCGCGGGTTAGAGATGCGCCCACGCCCCGCCCCGCAGGCCGCTCCACACAGAGACAGCCACGCCCCCTCCCCGCCCGCGGTTCCGCCCGCGCGTCCTGGCTCCACCGGTCTACCGCACCAGCCCTGACGCCACCCCGAGCTAGAAGATGGAAGAGAGGGAGCCAGACTGGCCTCCAGGACGGCTCCACACTCCCCACACACACTCCCCCGGGGGCCTGGTCGCTGACAGCAATCTAGGGAGGGACATGGGCTGCCTCCGATGCCTACCTGGGGACCAGACATTCCTGGATGGGGTGAGGGCAGCACTCTTAACCCGCTTCCTGTGCGGTGGCGCAGGCCAGCCGGGGCCTGCCGGAGCACACAGGTCCTAAGCCTCTTACTCCTGGCTCTTAGCTCACAATCCCCGAGAGGCAGGGGAGGGGCAAGGGGCTCTAGTTGGCAGAAAGAGGGGCTTCAATTTGCAGACGAGCCTAGGCCACCCTGTGGGCACCTTGGGGAATGGAGGGATTTGGGAGGAGGGGCCTGGTCTCTCCATCCTGGCCAGCAAGGTCTTGGAAGTCTTGGAAGGTGAACAGCCCTGACTGCAGGGCGTGTGGGAGGCGGGCTGGAAGGGCTTTGGGGAAGGTAGGGCTGTAAAGGGTGGCTGGGGTCTAGACTGTGAAGGGCCCCCAGGGCAGGGCTTTGGTTGGTTGGTTCACGGCTCTGTCTTTGCACCTGTAAGAACTGTTTAGGCATATGCTAAGTCCCGACATCCCACTCCAGTATTTGTCGGATGAATGACAAGCCGGGTAATCTACACTTAGTCCTGAAAATGGTGTAAAGTAGGGAAGTGACATGGTCAGATTGGTTCAGAAAGATGATTCTGGCGGTAGTGTGGAAGACGGCTCTGTAATACCGCAGGAGAGATGAGGCAGGCCGGAGCAAGGATATATTGCTGGAGGCAATGGAAGGGAATGGGAGGAAGTAGCTGACTAGGAGCCATTGTGAAAAGCATCCCAAGGGTGTGGGAGAGAAATGAGAGGGAGAAAATAAGAGCCTCTCCCAGGGGTCTCAGTTTGGCTACTGGATGAATAGTGGTGCTAACAGAAAGAAGCTTGTTAGTATGAGGTAGGTTCCCAGACACAAGTTCTGACACCTGCCCCAATGCTGAGTTAGGGCAGCAATGGCTTCCAGGACCCCACAGGAGAATATGCAAGACAAAGGGTGGAGCTGGGTGGTCAAGTGACACTTTGCTTCTCCTAGCAACCTGGAGGGGAAAGAGGGGCATGTCCTGAGTGGCGACTACCCACCTGCACTGTGCTCAGTGCTTTACAGACATCATCATCATCGGACTGGACATTCTCAAACGCTCAACATTGGTATTAGCATTCCTAGTTTCCAGAAGAGGAAATGGAGGATTTGTTGATTTTCATAGGAGCTGAGACCTGAACACAGTCCAACACTAAAGTCAGACCTATGGTGTCTGAGAAAATAAAAGGGGAAGTGAGGATGGAGGCAACAAGAACAGGAGTCGGGTCAGTTTCCTTCTATCCTTTGTATTTACCTTAATTTCTCCATGCCACGTGGACCATTAGTGGCACATTAAAAATTACAGCATACTCATTCTAACGTTGGCTTAGACTCTTCATCAGGCTCATGTCGCCACTCTAACACTACCAGATGTGTAAATCTGAACAGGTTACTTTGCTTTCCTGAACCTATCTCCTAATCTGCAAAATGGGATTGCTGTGTGAACTAAACAAAGTGCTCAGCACAGAGTAGAAGCTTCATCATTATGGTCCTCATTATTATTCTAAGGACACGCTCACGCCTCTGTTAGCCTGGACATCCCCAAGGCTTCCTTCTGAAGAGGGAGAGGAAGCAGGGGTCGCTACAAAAGACATGTGTCCCCCTCTGTCAGAAGTCTCTAACTTTCTTCAGTTCTGGATCTCACAAGGAAGTAGAGAACAAGAACAGTCAAGTCAGGCTGTCTACGCTTGCACTAATATGATTGCCACTAGCCACACATGGCTCTTAAGCACCCGAAATGTCGTCAGTCTGAACTGAGATGTGCTGTAGGTGTAAAAAAAAACACCAGAGTTTGAATACTTAGTTAAAAAAAAAAGAATATATAATATAGTAATAATTTTTAGTATTATTTGTTAAATGTTAACATTTAGGATATACCAGGTGAGATAAAATATATTATTATGTTCAGCTGTTTGTATTTTTTATTGTCGCTATTAAAAATTGAAAATCATACATGTGACTCCCATGATAATTTCTATTAATGACAGTGACTTAGATTCCTTACGGGCTGTAAGTACACAGACATAGATGCCCATCCAGTCATACACTATGAGAGTACTTATTACATGCTAGGCACTACTCAGGTGATAGAGCAGTGGACTCAACAAACACTGTTTCTATCCCCATAGAACCTATACTCGAGTGTGGAAAAAAGGCAACAAATACTGTCTGCTCACAAAAGGGCAAAGGAAAACAAAGCAGGCTGAGTAGTCAGTGTGACATGAGAGGGGCTGGCATTTTTGATAGGGTGATCAATGAAGTGATATGTGAGCAGCGATCTAAATGATGAGAAGCCACAAACCATGCAAAGATCTTGGGGGCAATGTTCTAGGCAGCAACAGCCAATGCTCTGAAGCAGAAATGAGCTTGATTTGTTAAAAGGACAAGGTCAGGGCGCCTGGGTGGCTCAGTTGGTTAAGTGATTGCCTTTGGCTCAGGTCATGATCCCAGAGACCCAGGATCAAGTCCCACATCGGGCTCCCTGCCCGGCAGAAAACCTGCTTCTCCCTCTCTCACTCCCCCTGCTTGTGTTCCCCTCTGTCAAATACGTAAATAAAATCTTATATAAATAATAAATAAATAAACAAATAAAATCTTAAGAAAGAAAGAAATCTGATTGAATTTAGAACTTTGCCTTTTATCCTGTGACCTTGCTAAGCATGGTTTTAGGGATGTGTTCAGAAACCAGCGTGACCGTCCTCAATTCCTGGTTGACGAGCATGCTCCTCTTTCTTTCCAGCAGTACACTTTTTTTTTTTTTTTAAGATTTTATTTATTTGACAGAGAGAAACACAGCTAGAGAGGGAACACAAGAAAGGGGAGTGAGAGAGGGAGAAGCAGGCTTCCCGTCGAGCAGGGAGCCCAATGTGGGGCTCGATGTGGGGCTTGATCCCAGGTCTCTGGGATCATGACCTGAGCCAAAGGCAGTCGCTTAACCAACTGAGCCACTCAGGTGCCCCAAAATGCCTTACTTCATCAAATCCAAGATGCCAACCATTGTAAGACACACCATTATGTTATGTAGTTCTAAGAAAGAAAAAAAATCCTGCCACTGAAACTGTGATGTGTCACTGACTTCTAGAAGCATCCAAGTTCCAGAGATATTAAAATGTGGGGGAAGAAGAGTACATCTCACAATTGATGAAACTGTACCTCTCATTCCATCACTGTTACCTTCGCTCAGACCTCCATCATCACTTGCTGAGACTAGGGATGGAAGCTCCTACTCATCTTTCCACCACTTGTCTTCTCATGCCAAAAGAGGTTTATACAAGGCCAGTATTACCAACTCCCTACCCGAAATCTTTCAATTAAGCCTTCTCCTCTAGCCTCTGGCCCGCATTCTTCACTTTAAATTGGCTGCAATTCCCCAGATGTCATATTGCTTCTAGTCTTGGATCCCTTCTCCTCCCATTCTTCATCTATTTATCTCCTAGCTATTAGAAGTAAGAGTTTTCTAGCCAGGGTATACCTCAGCCCAACCATCCTGCCTGCTGGGACTGGTTTGGTTAATATGGCTTGTTAAATGGAGATCCCTTTCTTCACTCACAAATAAATGAACATTACTCCAAACTCCAAAGACAATTTTCCTACAGAGGACAGCTGGAATCAGCAAACAAGCTCTAACTCTTGTTTATTTTTCAACATCGAGGTAGGGTCTGCTCTTCTAAGAAGTCTTCCCAAATTCTCCAAGCTGGGTTAGGTACCCTTACATGGTGCTCCATATCCCATCCATAAAACTATCAAAAAAAACTTTTTCCTATCACATTGTAATTGTTGACCTGGTTTCTCCCCCACTAGGCTGAGAGGTCCTTGAAATACAGGTGCCTGTTTTATTCAGCTGTGTTATTCTCCAGGACCTGGATCCTAGAAAGCATTTAATATTTATAAAATGGTTGAATGGAGTGGCAGGGGGTGGGAGGGAGGTGGCTCAGTTGGTTGAGTGTCTGCGTTCAGCTTGGGTCATGGTCGCAGTATCCTGGGATTGAGCCCTACATCAGGCTCCCTGCTTTGTGGCGAGTCTGCTTCTCCTTCTCCCCTGCTTGTGCTTTCAAATAAATACATAAAATCTTAAAAAACAAAATAAAACGGTTGAATGGGTGGATGGATGGGTTAATGTAAAATAGTTACTGTCTATACCCAGTGGGTCCTAGTTCCCCACTCTGAGATGCTACCTCCAAAATCACTTCGCATTGCCACAGACTTTCCGGAAGCTTGGTAATTGGCCAAAGAGCAAAGAGCAATGGCACTATCCAGTGGTCAGTGAGGAAAGCGCAGGATGGTTTTTGTGTTTTTTAATCTTTTTTTTTTTTTTTTCTCCAGTGGTTAGGAAGTGTCAAGTGAGGGACATTTGTATTTTAAAAAGCTCAAGCTGAAGACTGTGTGCAGAATGGATTGGAGAAGGGATGCAGGAGGAAGTGGAGATTTCAGCCGGGGAGGTGATTTTGTCAGAGCTCAGAGTTGAATCCACACCAGACCTGTGACTTGAACATTACCATGCTTAACCACTTGGTAATTCTGCTTCTTATCCAGGACCCTCTTTTCTCCCTCTCAACTAAGCACTGTGGCAGGGATTCCAAGATCTGCTCAATGATTTCTGCCTTCTGGTATTCATGCCCTTTGTAATTCCCTCCTGCAAGTGTGGGCTGGTCTTGGACTTGCTTCCAACTGACAGAATACAGCCAAAAGATGAGATGTCACTCCCGTGAGGAAGACTACACGACTGGAACTTCTGTCCTGCTGGCAGACTCGTCCTTGTTGGTTTTCATCAGGTTGCCATGTCAGGGAGATCCATGTGCCAAGGAACTGAAGTCAGTTTTTGGTTAATAGTCTGTCTCTGTTCGTAAACAGAGTCTGAAATTCTGCCAACAACTTAAGGGAGCTGGGAAAGAGAGCCTTCTCCAACCTTCAGATGAGAACCCAGCCCTGGCCAATCATCAGATTGTGATCTGTGAAAACTTCGAACTAGCAAAGTGTGTCTCAACTCCTGACCCAGGGAAACTATGAAATCATAAACGTGTGTTGTTTTAAACCACCACATTTTTGGTCATGTGTGCAGCAACAGATGACTAATAAGGACCCAGTCAAAATGTGTCATTAGTGTGCAGGTCAGAAGCTTGTGAAAACCTCGGAAACATTCTGTGCTCAGAATCAACTAGTGTACCACTAGTGTGTGTGTGTGTGTGTGTGTGTGTGTGTGTGTGTGTGTGTGTGTGTGTGTGTGTGTGTGTCCAAGGCCATACCCAACAGAGGCTTTTGTAGCTGACCCCACAGAGCATCCCCCTATGAAATGAGTGACTGTGTGTCATCTGGGTGACCCTGTCAGGTTCTAGCCCCATCCTGTGCTGGAGCTGCACTAACTCTTGCCTCAACTCAATTTTTTTTAAATTTTAGTTTCACGTTTTTTTAAAAATTCTAGTTAGTTAACATATAGTGCTATATCCGTTTCAGGAATAGAATTTAGCAATTTATTACTTATGTACAACACCCAGTGTTCATCACAACAGGTGCACTCCTGATCCCCATCACCCATCTAGTCCATCCCCCATACCTCTCTCCAGCAAGCCTCAGTTTGTTCTTTACAGTTAAGATTCTCTCTCATGGTCTGCCTCTTTTTTTGCACCCTATGTTCAACCACAACGCAATCTCAAACACTTCCAGGTACAAAAAGATGAAAAAACAGTCCTCTCTGGAAAATGCTTTGCTAAACTTTATGTGAGAGAAAGAAACTCTTCTTTTTCTAATACGCTGACTTGTGGGAGAACAGATAGAGATAAAGGAGAAGGAAAGTACATTGGCCAATACTCTGAGAGTGACTGGCTGGGTACCTGTGACCCACAGAGAATCCCAAGAGACTGACAGGATTACCACCCTAACTAAAAGCAATAATGACAGCATTTATATTCACACAGGGTCTCTTTTCTTTTTTAAATTTTATTTGAGAGGGAGAGGTGAGAGACAGAGTGTTGAGAGTGAGTGACTGCACGTATGGTTGGGAAAAGAGGCAGAGGGAGAAGCAGGCTCCCTGCTCGATCCCAGGACCCCAGGATCATGACCTGAGCCAAAGGCAGACACTTAACGTTTAACCCACTGAGCCACCAGGCGCCCCACACAGGGTCTCTATTCCAGAAGTTTATGGTTCACCCACAATACCTCAATTCTCATGCTACCTCCCATCAAGGCAAAGAATGAGGGCATCAAGGAAGTGATAGGACCTTGCCGTGAGAACTATTTATGAGTGTCCACTCTCAGTCAGTCCCTGGAAGGTGGGGTCAGTGCTTGCAGGCAGGGCTGCTGGCTGGCATAGCAACTTGTTCACTATGTTGATTTTGGCATCATGCTTCTCAGTGTCCTCATATGGAGTCCACGACAAGTCATGCTGTAGCTTGTAGGCACCAAGGAAGTCATGTGGACAACCCGTCCCCCATTCCTAGAGAAGGCAAAGGAGTCAGTTCTCATCAGGGTAGGAGGTAAAGAAATTGGGTTCGTTTCTTCATTTTATACGATGAATTTCTTTTTTGGTTTTTCCTTCCAGACCAGTCAGAATCATCCTCATTGCATCATACACCAGATACCTCTCTTAACAGAGATAAGGACTGTGATGATTTAAGTGTACTTTTCATGTATTTTTTTTTTTTTAAGAGTTATGCCTGGGCTCACAACACCTCCAATCTTCTGGAAAACATTTACTAGGCCAATGCCTATATGCCTACATTTTCTCAAAGACCAGAGTAGATTTTTGTGTAAAAAAAAATTTTTTAAAAAAGAAACCTTTGAATAATTCACTTTATTTCTGCTTATTAGGAAATTAATGGTCATCACTGGTTGGCGTGAATATATTTTGTTTCAAGAGTATATGCCATGCAGTTATAAACATGGCAGGAAAACATGAGATTTTCAAATAATTTTCAGTATCACAATTGAGAAAGTTTGAGATTATTTTATAAATATGTAGACTCATATGGCATGTGATCCTTTGGATATTTCTCAATATATTCCAATCATCAGTTAGCAAGATGAAGCTATTATTTTTTTACGAACAGAAATACTGCCTGATATTTTCCAAATTTAAAAGAATCTTATTATTAGTTGTTTCAAAGTATTTACTATAAAAAAAACCCCACAAAAACAAAGAGAGGGTTTCTTTTTTTCACAGACAGGAAGAAAAGAAACATTCTACGCCCTCGATTTGATGTATCATGTTCATTTGAAAAATAATAACTGGATTCTTCAGTAAAAAATGCAATAGTATTCAAACCCAACTTATTTTAGTCTTACTATCTAAAAGAACATCTCTGAAATATAAAATATCACTGGGTGCTTGTTGATGTTTCAACAGCGACAAATTCCTCATAATGGCATATTGATATTGTGATAAACAAAAGCTGATCGTAGCCATTTCTACCAGTAAAAATAAATGTTCTTACCTCTGGAGAAATAATAGAAAAATACTGCTGACCACTTTCCCGTTTATAAAGGTAGTAAATGTTGCCAGGTTTTTTTACTATATTACAAGCTATGTGGTGTAAGTCGGCGTCTCTGTGAGCATCCTCCAGTACCTAAGAACCACAGAGATGTAATAAGTATGCAATGTAACAGGCACTCACACTCAGTGATTATCCTAGTCAAAATGTGGAAATTACTCAATGCTTAGGAATTGCTCCCCCAGAGCCAACTAGTCACTGCTAGGATTCAGATGATTCTGAAGAGACAAAGGTTAAGACTGCTACTAAACTATAAAAATGCCTTTAAAAGAATTCTATTTCAAAATGTCAAACACTACTGGCAGTGAATGGCTTTTAAATTTCTTTCCTGTTTTTCTGTAGTAAGTATATTTCTTTTATAACTGAGAACCCATTTTCCCCGTCAAGATGCTTTACCTCACTGAAACTGTCTCCCGGTGAAAAAGCTTATCTTATACATAACCTCTTGAGCCTGTTCTATTTCACTCAACACTTCTACATTTCTAGAAGGTACCGAAGACAAATAAGTTAAATGAGTATAAACAAGACCAGTCAATCCTGTGAATTAAATGAAGAAAATGAATGCCTGCCTGAAAGCTGTTACTTACCTTCCTGGCTTGCTCTTGTAAATGCTGGATTTGCTCAGCTATGACTGTCAGTTTGTTGGTGGCATTTGCTCGGATGAATTCATCAGCCTAAAGGTGAGACAAAACCAAAGGGTGGGTGGAAAAAGGATAGGACTTCTACGATGTTCTTATTTAGAGCTCAGTGCCAAGAGTTATCTCAACATCTTCACTTCTGCCTAAAATATTCTTCCTGTCCTCATCATTACTCCATGAGCTCCCACTCCTCTCCTTCATCTCCCACCCAGCCTAAACAGCACTTCTACTGAGAAGTCTCCCCCAACATGGCCCCACAAAACAGAAGTAGGTCCTCCTTCTTTTCTATGTCCCGTAGCTTTCTCCCTTCACTCTATATTCTAGCCACACTGAACTTCAGTCCTCCTACATGTCCTACTCTCACGGGCTACCAAAGACACTAAATACATATAGCATGTTCTCCTTGTACTATTTGCTGATTAAATCCACTCATTCCTCAGGCCTCCATCTATTTTCTCATGTTTAAGTATTTCTGAATCACGGACAGGTTTTACAATAAAAATCCAAAGATACTTGTCTGTGAATGGCTTTTATCATCTCTTATGTAGGAATCTATATACAGAAACTACCTATTACTCTGACCATTACCTTGGGTAAATTATTTACATTCAACCTAGTTATATATTAACATATTTGTATCCTTTTTTTTAAGATTTTATTTATTTATTTGGCAGAGAGAAATACAGCTAGAGAGGGAACACAAACAGGAGAAGTGAGAGAGGGAGAAGCAGGCTTCCCGCTGAGCAGGGAGCCTGATTTGGGGCTCTATCCCAGGACTCTGGGATCATGACCTGAGCCAAAGGCAGACACTTAATGACTGAGCCACCCAGGTGCCCTTATTTGTATCCTTTTTTAAAAAAACTATTTATTTATTTGACACACAGAGAGATCACAAGTAGGCAGAGAGGCAGGCAGAGAGAGAGGAGGAAGCAGACTCCTCGCTGAGCAGAGAGCCTGACACGGCCTCGATCCCAGGACCCTGAGATCATGACCTGAGCTGAATGCAGAGGCTTAACCCTCTGAGCCACCCAGGTGCTCACTTCAAATGTATTTTTAAAGACAGCACTAGGATGTAGACCTAAAACAAAGTTATAATGTACACAGAAGACTGCTGGTCATGTGCTGAGAAATGCAACTGAAGGCAACGGAAATTGCTTAAAATAAATAATTTTCAAAGCCAGAGAGACAGGTGTGACCAATTCATGTCCTGGGAAGGATTATCATTCAGGCATCAGAAATCTGTCAAAGACTTCCATTTTACTTTCCAGAAAATCTGATTAATGTCCAGCAGTACACAATTAAGAAGAAGGAATTAGGAAGTTAAACTTGAACTAAAAAATATCAAGATGGTTTGCTGGTTAGTTAAGGACGTTCAAGGTAAAAGTCAGGTATAAGCCAATGTCATATGAAAACACAACAACGGAATAAATACGGTCAAACATTTATCTGTTCCACAAACATAGACTGAGAAACCACTGTGTGTCAGACACCACGCCAGGCCCTGGGGCACTGGCAAATTAGAGAAAGAAGTCCCACCTCTGTCAAGATTACAGCCTAATTCACTGGCCTTTGGAATATCAATCAAGTCACATATGTAATTTTTAATTTTCTAGCGTTGCGTTATAAGTAAAAATAAGTAAAATTCTAATAATATATTTTATTTAACCCAATATATCAGAAAAAATTATCATTCCAACATGTAATCAGTAGAAAACATATAATGAGACATTTTATAATTCATCTAATAATTTTTTTATACCCTCATACTATCAATTGGGATGCCAAATTTTGACTAGAAATCCTCAATCTGTATAACATTATAGTTAAGAGAGTCAATTCACATACTCGGCTTGTTCCAAATATACTTAAGAATGTCTAATAATTGAATTATCAGTTTTAAAATGGAAATTAGTTAAAATCACATAAAATTTAAAATTCAGTTTCTCAGCGGAACTAACCACACATTCCAAGTGCTCAGCAACCATACGTGGCTAGAGGCTGCCATAATCAACAGCACAGCTCTGGTGAGTCATACAGACACCAACCAGAAAGACGATTAGAGCTAATATTATATGGACTCAGAATAATGATGCACTATTATGAAGGAAATAACTAATTATGTGGTAGAAGGAGATCAAAGGTAATGAGTGAAGTAACTGGTTTAATAAACAGGGAGTGAAGAGGACTGTAGGGATTGGAATATATGTATAGCCTAGAGGCAAATTCAATTTAATAATACTGTCATTTGGATGGGGTGGGGTAGAGCCTTCTAGGCCTGAACAAAAGGAAAAGGCCAGCCAGGCCCCAAACTGAAGATGTGTCTGAAGAGCAGTTAGTGAGGGGGTTAAAAACAAGGGGGACAGGGATCAGATCACACAAGGCCTCATGGCCCATTTTGTTTGAAGGACAAAGAGGCCAAGTGGAGAGAGCTGAGAGACTAGGTGGTTTCTAGAGCTCAGACAGTTCTAGGTTAGGAGTGGAGTGGTCTCATTATTAGTCTTTCTCTTAAGGTAGTAGCAGCAAATCTCTTCCTTGTAAACAAAAGAGCCTAATTCAAACAGAAATGAGGAGAAAAGTACTGATAGTTACTAAACACAAACTCTGGCCCCAGTCACTCTGAGGCCCTTCACATATATTATCTCATTTAGTTTTTATAACACCTTATGAAGTTGGAGATAATTTCAATCTCATTTTAGGAATTATACTCAGAGAGGTGAAGTATCCCGTCCAGGGTTTCACACCTAATAAATGGCAGTTGAAGATCTGAACACAGATCAGTCTGATTCCAAATTTCATGCCTTAATAAAAGACCTTTTGAGTTTTCTGAACACATTAATAGCGAAATGGCATATCAGCAGTCAGTCCTGCTAGAAGTACATTTCAGGACACAGACAGTAAATATGCCTGATTCAACCTGTTTCAAGTGTTTTTATTTCAGCTGTTCAATACCAATAATACTGGGGAAAAGGAGGCATTACAATAATACACCCTCTATATTTCACTAGATTATACGCTGAAGGGCAAAAACAGTGTTCCAACTGTGTCTCAGGCTACTGTAATAAACATGATGGTCATTTGGTAACCCAAGAAAAAGTCTGTCTAAGCTTTGGGCCTGACTGCCTCCCCCCAATAAGTGATCCAATTAAATAGACACATGAAATTCTCCTAGTCCATAAAAGTTATACTTTGCTACCCACCTCTATAGATAAGAGAAGTCTGAATTAAAGGCACTTTCCTAAGCATTTGAATGTCTTAATTAAAAAAAACACACACACAAAAACCCAGGGGGTGCCTAGGTGACAGTCAGTTAAGCATCCAACTTGGTTTCAGCTGAGGTTGTGATCCCATGGTCATGAGATCGAGCCTTGCACTGGGCTCCAGGCTCAGCATGGATGGAGTCCGCTTGAGAGTCTCTCTCTCCTCCTCCCTCTGCCCTTCCCGCCTGTGCACACGCGCTCTCTCACGAGCTCTAAAATAAATAAATCAATCTTAAAACACAAAAAACCCCTGAAGTACAGAGATGTATATGTGAGGGAATTTGTGCACATTTGTAATTAAATATTTTTAAGCAAAATAAAGACCTCTGACTATAACCAAGGCCAAATGTGATAGTGCATACAAGGATGAAGGGATATCAGAAGCATTAAAGCAGCAGGGCCCTATATCTCTACATACTAAACAGGGTTCTACAACTAAAAGTCTTGACAAAAATTAGATGGAATTTGTTTTTTCACAGCTTTGGCTCTAGAAGCTCTCCTAGTTGAAACCCTGCATTTTACAGATAAAGAAACTGAAGCCAAGGGGCGCCTAGGTGGTTCAGTAAGGTTAGCATGAGACGCTTGATTTTGGCTCAGGTCATGATCTCTGGACCCTGGGACCCACAATGCGCTCAGCGAGGAGTCTGCCTGAATATTCTTTCCCTCTCTCTCAAATAAATAAATATTTAAAAAGAAAGTGAAGATCAGAGAAAAGAATTTGCCTCAAGTCACATGCAAGTGAGTATCAATGCAGGGGAGCACCTGGGTGGCTCAGTTGGTTAAGAGAAAGATTCTTAGCTCAGCTCAGGTCTTGATCTCACTGTGGTGAGTTCAAGCTGCATTGGGCTCCATGCTAGGTGTGGAGCCTACTTTAAAAAAAAAATCAAAAGTGGGATTAACACTCTTGTGTCCAAACTTCCAGTGTTTTTTCTGTTATTTCTCGTTTCCTCCCTTTTTTACTTTTGGCAATGAATGTCTAAGCATTGGACCTGGGAATGTTGTGTCCAGTGAATGAGGGCACAGGACAAAACTTAAACATCCTTGTCCTTCTAGAAGATGTTAAGTTCTAAAAGCATTCGGGGCACAGATAAAGATTTTATGGAAGCCAGTTTAAAGTCAAGTGGACTATGCATCCCTGCAGACTGCATTAGAGTGATCCTAAAACTTCCACGAAACTTCTCTTCACCTGTAAAATGGGAAGAAGACCTTGTACTGCCTACCTTACAGGGCTCTCCTAGGGCCCAAATAAATACTGAATATTGAAGTCCGTGCAAAACTTCCCACCAAAGGAGATTACAAGACACTGGTGTTGCAGCTGAAGGACCCTTTGGTCTCAGAAGTTCGGAGTTCGAGTCAAGGACAATCTCCCCCGTGTTGTAAAATGCACACAAAACAAATGCTACCCCACACCAGTTGGTGGCTGAGGTCCCAGTCCAGGGCCAAACGTGAAGGAAAACGGTAACTTACTTCCCCAGCCGCACTTCCTCACCTTCTGCACCTGCTCTGCGAGCGCCACGAGGTCTAAGGGGTCCCCGACCCGGTGGGTGTGGTAGGGGCTCACTAGGGCCAGGCCGCCGGGGGTCGAGGTGCGCTCCACCAGGGCTCCTGCGACACATACCCAGGAAAACAGCCCGTGAGCGCCCGCCCTCGGCCTCCCGCGCAGCCCGGGAGACTAGCTGCTCCGTGAGGGCTTCTTTCCCCGGCCGGACTCCCGCCCTGCGTACCTCCCCGACCTGTCGCCGGCTGAACTCTTTGGTTTTCGGGGACCTTCTCCTCCTGCCCCAGCTTTGCAGCGTCCTCCATAACAACACCTGAAACCTCCCCTCCACCCTCACGTCAGGAGGCGGAAGAGCATGCGCATAAAGGCCCGTGGGCGGAGCTTCCGTGCCCACCGGTCTTCCGACACCGCCACTGAGAAGCGCAGCAAGAGCCCGGGGGCGGGGCCCCGGTGGTCACGCCGGGTTCCGCTGAGAGGCGGGGTCCAGGCTTGTGAAAAGCCATAAAGGCGGTGCAAGTTTCCTGGGCATGCGCTGCCTGGCTTGGGGGCGGGGCCCCACTCAGGGGCGGGGCGGAGCTGGGCGGGATTCCTTGGGGGTGGGACTTCGGCCTCGGTGGCGGGTGGCTGGCAGTCGCGTTAGGTCAGAGGAGGTAATGGCTGCGCGCGCTTTGAGGCTGCTGACCACACTGCTGGCCGTCGCCGCCGGTGCTTCTCCGGCCGAGGTCGAGTCTGAGGCGGGATGGGACATGGCGGCACCTGACCTGCTCTTCGCGGAGGGGACCGCGGCCTACGCGCGCGGGGACTGGGCCGGGGTGGTACTGAGCATGGAACGGGCGCTGCGCTCGCGGGCCGCCCTGCGCGCCCTCCGCCTGCGCTGCCGCACCCACTGTGCCGCCGACCTCCCATGGGAGGTGGACCCCGACTCGTCCCCGAGCCTGGCGCAGGCTTCGGGCGCCGCCGCCCTGCACGACCTGCGCTTCTTTGGGGGCCTGCTGCGCCGCGCCGCCTGCCTGCGCCGCTGCCTGGGACCACCAGCCTCCCACTCGCTCAGCGAGGAGCTGGAGTTGGAGTTCCGCAAGCGGAGCCCCTACAACTACCTGCAGGTCGCCTACTTCAAGGTGCAGACCTGCCGGGGCCTGGGCGGCAGGGATCCTCTGGGCGCGGTTGCAGATGACTCGGGCGAACTTGGGGGGGCGGGGAAGTGTCCGCAGAGAGGGAAGGTAGCCTCCTGGCCTGGAGCTCTCCTCGGACCCAGGGAGAGCAGGGACCCTAACGGGAGACCTGCTTCACCCGGTGGCATAGGCAGATGGGTAACCCCAAAGGTCCAGCCTGGGGTTAAGGCACGGACCAAGCGAAACTTGGCTTTATGTTCCCCGGGAGGCCTCCTAGAGGTAATTAAAGCGGCAGCTTGGGTCTCTCATCCAGATTTCATTTTAAGTGCCCAAGGGAGAAGCTAGGACCTTTCTACAATATCTTCCTTCCGGTTCGCTGTTCAGTGATGCTTTTCCTGCTGCCCCGAGTCCAGCAGCTCTCTTTCAGGACGTGAGGTTGCCACGTCGCCAGTAGGGGCTGTCTAGCCACTCCCTGTAGCCGGACCCTCTGGCTATTGTCAGGTTTTCAAAGAATATGGGTATTTTAAGGAATTCCAGAGTGGTTTAAGTCCCAAGTGCGTGCATGGATTTGGAGTGCGCCGGCTTGCATGATGGTGATGATGATGATGATGTTTGTAGCCAGCACATACTTCTACGTGCTATTTTAAGTACTTTATGTTTATTGATTTATTTGCCCAGATTAAGTGCTCATTAGCCCCATTTTATTGGGGGAAAAGGAGCTGTGTTGCATATTGCCACGTTCATAGTTTAACAGACCTTCAGTTCCACCTAAAGAAAGACTTCGGGAACCGTGGGGACCACAGACTTTCACCTCTCCACAAGCATTTTGCTTACACAGTTTGCTTACATTAGTCCTTGTAACTGGGAAAAGTACAGTATTTGAAACCAAAACACGTGGGCCATGTCTTTGGTCATGTCGCTTAACAGCATGCTCTCAGATTCTTTGATAATGTTTCCTGAATACCTGCTGCATTCCAGTTCTTGTACAGGGCATTAAAATACTTGGCCTGGTGGCGCCTGGGTGGCTCAGTTGGTTAAGCGACTGCCTTCGACTCAGGTCATGATCCCGGAGACCCGGGATCGAGTCCCACATCGGGCTCCCCGCTCGGAGGGAAGCCTGCTTCTCCCTCTCTCACTCCCCCTGCTTGTGTTCCCTCTCTAGCTGTGTTTCTTTCTGTCAAATAAAATCTTTAAAAAAAATAAAATAAAAAATAAAATACTTGGCTTTATGGGAGCCTGGGTGGCTCAGTTGTTAAGCATCTGCCTTCGGCTCCGGTCATGATCCTGGAGTCCTGGGATCCATCCCCGCATCGGGCTCTCTGCTCGGTGGGAAGCCTGCTTCACCCTCTCTCACTCCTCCTGCTTGTGTTCCCTCTTTAGCTCTGTTTCTGTCTGTCAAAAAAAAACCAAAAAGCAAAACAAAAAAACCTTGTCTTTATATTGTTTTGTCATATTGCTTCCCCAATAAGAATCACTATAGAAAAGACTATTAAAACGGTGTGTACATAGGGCTGTGGGAGCACAAAAGAGGGAGGATCTAGCTTCATCTCAGAGAAACAAGGGAGACTGAAGGAAGAGGTGACAATTGGAAGTTAGTCCTGAATATCACTAGAAGAGAGGAAGGATGGCCACTCCAGATAAAGGGAGGCCAGACTGGGAAGAGAGTTCTGCAGGCTTCCAGAGCCAGTGTCAGAATCAAGTTTTAGAGTGCTAATTCTGGAATGTGGAATAAGCCTTGGGAGAAGGAGAAAACGGTGGTGGGGCTAACCATTAAGAGATGAGCTGGTTGTCCATTTGAGAGAAGGAAATTAGACGCCTTGGTTCTTAGGGAATAAAGAAGGACTGGAATGCAGAGAGAAGGTGGGAGAGAATAGAGAAATGTATGAACAATGCAGAAAGATAAGGGCAGGAGAATAAATCCATGAAAGGGACAGACTTGTGAGAATTTCTGATTGTACAGTTAACAAAACAGGTACAGAGATGGGGATTATTGATTTGGGGTCCTCTAGCTATTCTAGGGTCAGAGCCAGGGCTGACTCCTTGTTTAGCATGCATTTTAGCACTAGTACTGATGGAAAAAGGAAAAGGAAAACATTATTAGCATATTAGTAATACCAGCTGAGATTCATTGTGCACTAGTATGTGCCTAGCACCAGGTGTTAGAAGCCGCACGTCTACCACCTCTTTTTAACATTACCAACAAGCCTGTGAGGCAGTGAGTGCTTTAGCTCCAGATGGCAAATTGGGGAACTCAATTTAGAGAGTAAATTTAAAGTATCTAAAGCCCCAGCAAGTGACTAATTAAACCTAGCTTTGCCACAGGTCTGACACTTAAAGCCCGTGCTAATAATTAGATCATCAGTGACTTATTTTGGCTTCTACATAAGAACCCATGTAACGATGACATGCTGGAGTCCACTGATTTGGGCATTATTGTGGCATGTGGCACATTTTTTTCTCAGATTTCATAACTGCTTGTGGTTTTTGTTTTCTTTTTCTTTTTTGTTAACATATAAGGTATTATTTGTTTCAGCGGTATGGGTCTGTGATTCATCATTCTTATACAATTCACAGCGCTCACCATAGCACATACCCTCCCTGATGTTCATCACCCAGCCACTCCATCCCTCTCTCCTCCAGCAACCCTCAGTTTGTTTCCTGAGATCAAGAGTCTCTTACTTTTATTACTTTTGTCTCCCTCTCTGGTTTCATCTTGTTTCATTTTTCCCTCCCTTCCCCTAGGATCCTCTGTCTTGTTTCTTCAATTCCTCATATCAGTGAGATCATATGATAATTGTCTTTTTCTGATTGACTTACTTCACTTAACATAATCCCCTCTAGTTCCATCCCTGCCATTGCAAATATAACCACTTTTAATCTCGTGAGCCCTGGGCTTTGAGTCAGAAGATGCCGTATCCAGATTTTGTATAGGACCTTAGGATATTTCCATCAGCCATCTTTTCCTTGAATGTGTCAAAAACACTTGATTATATTTTAGGCAAAAAAGGAAAGTATTTTCTTCTTCTTTTTTTTTAAAGATTTTATTTATTTATTTGACAGGGAGAAACACAGCTAGAGAGGGAACACAAGCAAGGGGAGTGAGAGAGGGAGAAGCAGGCTTCCCACCAAGCAGGGTGCCTGATGTGGGGCTGGAACCTGGGACTCCAGGACCATGACCTGAGCCGAAGGCAGGCACTTAATGACTGAGCCACCCAGGCGCCCCAAGATAGTATCTTCTGGGGAAATCCTTAGGTACAGTCTAATCGTTAACTGCTCTTTCTTCCCTACTACTAAATTCTTGAAGCCTTAGACATTTTTCAGCTCAGTTGCCACTTCTGAATCTTGAGAATATATAATTTGGGCAGTCAGTCTTCCATAGCATTCCCCCCAACAATATGACCTTTGTTTAAAAACAGAGTGTTTACACTGTTGAAGGTTTACCTCCTATGATTTGAGGTAATTGCTAAGCTTGATTTCGGAAATGACTGAAATTCTGCCCAGGGCCCTGTGCTCCTGATTTCTGGTATGTAGTTCCTGCAATAGGTGTGTTTTCTGGGGCTGGCAAGGTCTAGAGCAAACTGGGGAGTGGAAGGCTCTGGAAGGCTGGGATTTCCTATTTACTATGGACTGTGCATTTGGACACAAACCTTCAGGGTTTGAAGGTGAGGCTTATGTTCTTGTGCCTTATTCTTAGATCAACAAGTTGGAGAAAGCTGTCACAGCAGCTCACACCTTCTTCGTGGGCAATCCTGAACACATAGAGATGCGGCAGAACCTAGACTATTACCAAACCATGACTGGAGTGAAGGAAGCCGACTTCAAGGACCTTGAGGCTAAACCCCATATGGTGAAAAAAACTTTGTCCCCCTCATTCTCTCTTTTTATTAAAGTGATATTTACTAGGCTTGTTTTCTGATTACAGAAGTAGTAGAGATTCATTATACGATACTATAGAAAAATGTAGATAAGTATAAAAGAGAAAATGATCATGTGTAATACTGCAGCCTTAAGAAAACCAATAGTTCGTATTATGGCCTATTTCTTTTAAGATTTGGTTTATTTATTTGTCAGAGAGAGAGAGAGGTAGACAGAGGGAGAAGCAGGCTCCCCACTGAGCAAGGAGCCCAATGGCTGACTCGATCGCAGGAGCCTGGGATCATGACCTGAGCCGAAGGGAGACACTTAACCGACTGAACCACTCAGGTGTCCCTATTTTGGCCTATTTTAAAAACTCTTCTAGATCTTAATTTTCCCCCTAATTTGGTGTCATATCATGTATGAATTTTTCATCATCCTCTTTGAACTAATACTATATCGTGAGCCTTCTCTCGTATTTTCAGATTTTCTTTGAAATACAATTTTTAAAAAAGATTTTATTTGTTTGACAGAGAGAGAGATAGTGAGAGAGGGAACACAAGCAGTGGGAGTGGGAGAGGGAAACGCAGGCTTCCCGTGGAGCAGGGAGACCAACTCAGGGCTCGATCCCAGGACCCTGGGACCATGACCTGAGCCAAAGCAGAAGCTTAAAGGCTGAGCCACCAGGCGCCCCTGAAGATACAATATTTAATGGCTGAGTGATGGTCCATTTTATGCATAATTGTATTAATGTACGTGTAGGTTTTTCTTTCACCTGTCAGTGGTAGAGTGTTCCTCAGTGTTCTTATTCTGTTTGTTTAGCAGAAGTCTGTGTTCCGTGAGAGAGATTGTTTGTGATGATATAGCGTTTTATAAAGAGCTTATGTTCTCGTAAGTTTTAATAGCTTAGAAATAGAGATATTAGAAACAAACAATATCAAAATGACTTTTAAAAGTGAGTTGTGTGGGGCGCCTGAGTGGCTCAGTTGGTTAAGCGACTGCCTTCAGCTCAGGTCATGATCCTGGAGCCCGGGATTGAGTCCCACATCTGGCTCCCTGCTCAGCGGGAAGCCTACTTCTCCCTCTCTCACTCCCCCTGCTTATGTTCCCTCTCTGGCTGTGTCTCTCTCTGTCAAATAAATAAAATCTTTTTTAAAAAAAAAAGTGAATTGTGTAAGGACACCTAGGTGGTTTAGTCCATTAAGCACCAGACTCTTGATTGCAGCTCAGGTCTCAGGTCCTGAGTTCAGGCCCCTATTAGGCTCCATGATGGAGGTGGAGACTGCTTTTAAAAAAAAAAAAAAAAAAAAAGTAGATTATGTACATCTGATACTTTACACAATCTCACACAGCATTTTTTTTTTTAGTGATTCTGTGACAAGCGGAAATACTTATTGTTCACAGGAATAGAGGCTGTGTCCCACAAGTAGCAACACCCATTCTTTTTTTTTTTTTTTAAGATTTTATTTGTTTATTTGACAGAAAGAAACACAGCTAGAGAGGGAACATAAGCAGGGCAGGGAGCCTGATGCGGGGCTCGATTCTTGGACTCTGGGATCATGACTTGAGCCAAAGACAGACTCTTAACAACTAAGCCACCCAGGCGCCCCAGCAAAACCCATTCTGTAATCAGCGGCAGCCTTAATTCCCCCTTATGCTGGAAGGATTGTTCCCATCAGCACAGACCTCATTCTAGCATCTAAGAGTTCTTTTTCATTAAACTTGTATTTTGAACACTCTTAGTCCTACAGAAGTACAAGAAAATTACAATGAACTCCCGTGTATCTTTTATCTAGATTGAGTTTAATGCTTTTGAGTTTCCAGAGAAACCTGTGGAGACCATTTACAGAAGGCCTTCACTAGGTAGTGGCCACCCTTTTCTATCCCTAAGCCAGACAGGCGGTGAGAACAGATGCAGGGGAGGTAGGGGAGGGTCAGGAAGAGAGGGCCTAGGGCTGTGTGGGGGCCTACAGTTGAGTCCCCCTTCCTCCCAGTAGCATGAGTTCCGGCTGGGAGTGCAGCTCTACTCAGAGGAGCAGCCGCAGGAAGCCGTGGCCCACCTGGAGGCGGCCCTGCGAGAGTACTCGGTGGCCGATGCCGACTGCCGCGCCCTGTGCGAGGGGCCCTATGACTATGATGGCTACAACTACCTGGAGTACAACGCGGACCTCTTCCAGGCCATCGCAGGTACAGGGCCGCATGCCTGCCCCGCCACCGCACCCCTGCCCTGCACACCTGCCTGCCCCCCCACGCTAGGCCACTGGCCCGACGGTACCAGCTGCTGGGGTATCTTCCGCCTCAAACATAAATTTAGTACATCTGGGAATCCGACTGAAAATTCCTTGCACTTGAATTTCTTTCCTTCCCCCAGTATTCACATCCTGAGGATTGGCCTGATGGTTATTCCCTGTCTTTTCTTCTTCCTTTCAGATCATTACATCCAGGTCCTCAGCTGTAAGCAGAACTGTGTCACGGAGCTGGCTTCCCACCCAAGTCAAGAGAAGCCCTTTGAAGACTTCCTCCCCTCACATTATAATTATCTGCAATTCGCCTACTATAACAGTAAGGCTTACTTCCTTCCCGCTCTGCCGCTTTTCAGCAGGAAGCCAAAAGCCAGGGAGGCAGGGACGATGGCCACTGTGCATATCAGCATGTTTGTCTTCTCACTGTGACCTGGGACTCTGGGAGGCACGGCGCCAGGTGACCCCTGCCTGCTTTGTGACAAGCCACTGGCCCCAGAAGCCAATGCCAGCAACCCAAAGAGCTGGGAAACTGAGACCTAGGACCTCTCTCTCATCCCTTCTAGAACATTGATAACCTGACTCTGCATCTGAGTTCAGTTAGAGCAAAAGCAAGGGTGTACTACTGTTTAAACCAGCTCCCAGGACATTTTTCCAGCCCTTCGTCTGAGGAATAGCCCTGATGCTCTGGGCTGCCAGTACGCAAACTAGTCAGCAGGTCCTTACCAAGTTCCTACTGTGTGGTAAGCATCAGCGCATATTCAAGAGTGTGAGGTTCTGTCGTTGCGTTGGGGAGACCAACACACGTGACTGAGCACTGCTCACTCTATGAATAGGCCACTTGCTATTGCAGTGTGTCCATCTCCTGATGATCTGCAGGGAAAACAAGGAAGGGCGATGGGATTCTTCCTGAGATGGGTCTACTAGGAGGCCAGTGTTTAAATGACTTGTGAAATTGTAAAGATGTGGGCATCCAGTAGTAGGCAGGCCTACGGACCCTGAGTCCCTTACATCGGTTCTGCATTCTGTGTTTACATAAATTCTATCCTTTTCGTTCTTCTAGAACTTCTCCCTCAGCTCAGGCAGCTGTGGTAGGTAGCAGGGCTTCCTTCCATGTCATCACTGCCTCGGGCGGCGCTGAGACTCCGGACCAGGGGTCCCTGGTGCCCAGGATTGGACCCTCTCTTCTCATCCGTTTCTTTTTGGCTTTGCAGTTGGGAATTATACGCAGGCTATCGAATGTGCCAAGACTTATCTGCTCTTCTTCCCCAATGATGAGGTGATGAACCAGAATCTCGCCTACTACACAGCCATGCTTGGAGAAGAAGCAGCCAGATCCATTGGCCCCCGTGAGGTGAGAGACTTGCATTTATTAGGGCAGCTGCCATCTGAACCCAGACCACACAGCAGAAGAGTAGTTGGTGGCGGGGGTGGTGGTGTTGGCAGAGCTCAGGCAGGGGCTGGGGGCCTGGCCCAGGTGCGAGTGCACTGACACACTTGTCACTCAAGAACTGGGGAGCAGCCTTACTCCATGCCATGGTGGCCCAGAAGTCTGCCATCTGAGTCGTAAAAGAAATGCAATGTGGGCACCCCTTTGCCCCTTTCTCAGCACCTCTGCTTTGAGATTTGATATCATTTGGCCAAGATCTATCATACTTTACTTCGAGTTAAATTCTTTTTTCACTCACCTGTTTTCTTGCCTCTGTTTCCTCCCCATCCGTTCCCTGAGCTCATCAGTCCCAGCTCAGCTCCCAAGCAGACACAGTGACCTAAGTGAAACTCACTGACGTGCTAACAGTGGTTATTTCTAGGTGGTGGAATATGGGTTTATTTTTTGTATCTTGCTCATTTATGTTTTCTAAATTCCCTTCAGCGAAATTACAAATTATTTTTTATGGTTAAAAACACGAAAAGTTCTGTTTTTTAACTTAGTGAAATATGATACCACGAACCTCGATATTTGTATGTACGCCTTGCACAGATGCTAGACCCTCTCCTTGAACCTAGAATGGTGAGTTGGATTTGAAATCACTGGTCTGGGCTCCAGCTGTGGCTCCTGTGTATGAAGATGTGTGGTTTTCTGTATGTCGTCACGTGGGATCCCAGGCACCTTGCACCGCCCCTCTGAGTCTTAGTTTCTTCCTCTGTAGAATGGGTTTATGGTTCTTACTCTTTCTTTAACACAAGATGAGCATTAGGGGCAAATGGCACACCCAGTAGAAATGCACTTTGGAAGCCAGTAGGCATGGTACGAGTGTGTCCCAAGGGTTGTGTGGCCAGGCAGCAGCCCGGGGGTCTTGCTGATGGTACACAAGTAGCTAGCGGCCGGTTTCCTCACCTCTAGCCTCAGCTACCTCCTGGAACAGGGGCGGCCTATCACGGCCACGGTGATCCCTGACATCAGAACAGGAGAATATGAATGAGGGGGAGGTGAGCCTCGGTCACCTGTGTCCTGCTGACTGCTTTCAAACCCTGCCTATTTTCTACATAAAAATGTAACTTTGGACCCATTTTTCATTTTGTTGGAGGAAAATTATGGTAACTAGAGATGATTAGAGGCAACTCATTTGTTTATGTGACAAGTATTTGGGACAGATGTGGGTGCAAGAGCAGACGCACTCCCACACTGCTGGGGGGCTGTGAATTGGACCCTCCGTTCAGCTGGCAATTCTGCCACCGAATTACTGCCATGCTGCAGTGTCGCATGAGGTTGCAAAGGCAAATGTGTGTGGACGCGCATCAGAACCTTGGTGCTAGAAGCAACCGAACCAAGCTAAATGCCACCCATTTGGGAACTGGCTAAATGAATCGTGGTAGATTCATTTAGTGGCGTGGACAATTGCATGAGTAGATTACTACGCACCAGTGTGGGATGGTCTCCATGATACTGTTGTAGGTAACGAAAAAAAAAAGATCTAGAACTGTGATTATATTCTATCCTATTTATGTCTTGAAAAATACATATGTACCTTTTAAGTCACCAACTTTGTGGACGGATTGATTAGAAACTGTTCATCAGCTTACGTCTGAGGCTCGAGCCTACAGGTCAGGGGAACCGAACTCTTTCTATTTATGTCTGTCGATACCTTGTGGATCTCTTTTTAGTTGTATGTGCATTACCTTTGTGTGTGTGTGTGTGTGTGTGTGTGTGTGTGTGTGTGTGTGTTTAAAGATTTTATTTAATTATTTGACAGAGAGAAACACAGCTAGAGAAGGAACACAAGCAGTGGGAGTAAGAGAAGTAGAAACAGCTTTCCCGCTGAGCAGGGAGCCTGATGTGGGGCTCGATCCGGAAACTCCGGGATCATGACCTGAGCCGAAGGCAGATGCTTAATAACTGAGCCACCCAGGCGCCCCCACCTTCATGTCTTTTTGAATGCCATCTAAAGCACATGTCAGGGACTGATGATACAGAAGGGCACATAAGCCAAACCTTAGAGAATACTGTAGTAAATCTAAGAGTGGCCATGGGGGCAAGCTGGAGTGGAGGAAGGAAGTAATCGACTGACTGGCAAGCCACAGGAGGCTTTGCAGGAGGAAGAGCTGTTGATGTTTGGTTTTAAAAGCCTTTAGGAGGTGTGTGAGGCAAGGGAGGGCCTCTGAGCTGGGGGACAGCACATGCAGACAACCTGGAAAATTGTCCCGTATACCTGCAAGATGACATGAGAAGTTACAGGAGATGAGACCAGGGAAGCTCAGATTTGGAAGGGTCTTCAGGGCCGCTGGGCAGGGGAGACACTAGCTGGAGGAGGGAACTGGCTAGATGGAGTAGGAGGTGGCCTTGGCAGATTGGTAGAGGGTTTCACTCTTCCCTCTTCATGTCTAATTAGACACAAGTCTCCTGCTCGGGAGATGCAGGCATGGTGTTGCCCAGCTAGCTCAGGAACGCACAGGGGGAGTGGGATGCTCTCCTCTCAGGTCTGCCCTGCTACAGCCCCAGGAGGCTAAGTTTTCTTGTGTTTGCCGCTGAGTCGCTGAGTCACTGAGTCGCTGAGTCGAGGTGGAAGATGGGGCAGTAGTTTACTTCCCGGTGTGGTAGATTCCAAGTTTACTTTTGGGATAGCCACCCTTCACATGTATGGGGCGCTTAGTCTGAAGAATTCTTCCATAGCTTTGATTGTTATTTCATTTGATTCTCACAACCTGCCCTGAAGGGAAAGACCCTTCCTAGTTCTGGAACTCTGAGTCTCCAGTAGAAACAATCCAGCCCTCTCCTCGCCTGTGAGGATGTTACCTTGTAGTTGTCCTCTTTGGCCACTAGATGGTGACAGTCTGCATTTGAGAAGGCACTTCTTTAGGTCTCTTTGTCTTGCTGAGTTAGGACCCTTCCCGGCTCCCCCCCCTTTACTTTATGGTCATATTAGTGAATTGGGGCAGAGAGGAAAAATAAACCACTTTTAATTAGAACTCTCCTTCAGGAAAGAAAATAACTAGCATTTGTCAAGCCCTGTCCAGGTCTACATGTTATGTGATTCAACCCCCATCATCTCATTTCATCCCCACAGCGGCCGTGGTAGGGGGCGTGTTCTCCCATTTTAGAGATGAGAACATCTGGGGTCCAAGAGATGGGTTAGCTTGCACGGTAGCCTGTGGCTGAGAGTGGCAACCAGGTCCCTCCCTGTGTTGTCTCAGTGCTGGCACAGTTCCCAGCTTGTAGCTCCTACTCCATGAATCAGTGCCCGGCAATAAACAGTAGGCGTGGGATTTGCTTCCTAGCAGCCTCAGGGCTGTGGGAGAGGGTTTAACGAGAGAACACACCGACTGTGATGTTTAGCACTTGGTGAATCACTTACACTCCTTAGGAGAAAATTTCCATCTCTTTGTTGGGTAAATATGCTAGATGATGTAGGACTCACTGAGGTCTTGCTAACATTTTCCTTACTGCCTTCATCTTTTATTTCAACTGATTATGTCTTCTTTTCCTTTTCTTTCCTCCTCCTGCTGCTTGGAGACTAGCAGAGCACCTAGGGAGAGATGTGGCCCCAGAAGGTACTTAGTCTCCCAGACCTGGGTAAGCCCTACCTGTGAGCACATATGGAAAGGGCCAGAGGGCTCTGGGCCACTGCTCCAGCTGCAGTGGCCTGACTCCAGGAGGGATCCATCCAGTCTGTTCAGTCTCAGGGGAGGCAGGGGGCCTAACAAAAAAGCCCCTGGGCTTTAGGATTGGAAGACCCAATTTAATTGTCGGTCCCTGCTCCCTTTCCTATAGTGTCAGCTTAAACCGCCTATCCCCCCTGCACCTCAGTGTCTCCACCTGTAAAACAAGGAGCACAGTGTCAATGTCAGAGGTGGCCGTGAAGGTTAAGTGAATAACACAGGGGTCACCCAACACCTAGGTCTCCTGCCTCCGTGTTGAACCCCTATGGAAGTCAAGAAAGAACTCTCCTTCTTTGAGGACTATTTCCACTTCTCCTGAGAAACCTCAGATTTCCTGTCTCGGAGATTAGCAGGGAACACAGCGTGGTATTATGTCACCCTCAGAGGTGTTGCTTATGCTAGGCCAGAGCACCCGTTAGTGCAGGGGTGAGGCTGCTGTCCCACACTGGAGAACAGACACAGCCGTGGTGGTGGGAGAGGAAGCTCAGGCCACAGTGGGAGCAACAGCATGGAACGTGAGGTGGGGGGCCCCCCAGAGTTAACAGGCTGAATTCCAGGGCATTCCTTCCACTTGGTTTCCTCAGAGTGCCCAGGCGTACCACCAGCGAAGCCTGCTTGAGAAAGAACTGCTCTTCTTCGCATATGACGTCTTCGGAATTCCCTTCGTGGATCCGGTGAGCCTGGGTGTGCGATTGGGGGGTGGGGGCTGGCTGTGTGACCGTGTTAGAGTCTTGAGCCAGACACGGGATCTGTGAAACCCGTGGACGAGAGATAGGGGAAGATGGAGGGGAATTCTGGGCAGCCAGAGGGGACCCTGGTTTGGAGACTCACTTTCTCTCCTGCGAGGAGGCAGCTGATAAGGTGGATTCTCCTGAAGGTCCCGGTCTGTGTGCTGAGACTTGGAAGATGAAGCAGGTCACCCTATAGCATTGATTTTTCTCCTGATTCGCTTTTAGGATTCGTGGACTCCGGAAGAGGTGATTCCCAAAAGATTGCAAGAGAAACAAAAGTGAGGACCCTGAAGAGACTGCATGGCTGGAGTGGCCTGAGGGAGCACCTGAGGCTTCCTGCGCCCAGGCAGATGTGCACTCCTGGAAGGGGGGTGGGGGAGCCGGTCCATGCTGGGAAGCTGGGGTGGGAGCAAGGGTGGCCCCAGAACGCAGTCCTCAGAGTGGCTGTGCGCACAGGTCCGAGCGAGAAACAGCCGTCCGCATCTCCCAGGAGATCGGAAACCTCATGAAAGAGATTGAGACCCTGGTGGAAGAGAAGACCAAGGAGTCTCTGGATGTGAGCCGGCTGACGCGGGAAGGTGAGAGGACAGAGCTCTGGTATCTGCAAGGCAGGCGTCCCCGTGCTAGCTGGCCAGCCCCGGGACCAGGCTTGGCCTTGCCTGGAGCCCTTCCTGACTCACCAGGACTCCCACCTGGAGAAGGCACTGAGGACTGGCCTTCAGTGAAGAAGTGGGACTCGGGGGTCACAGCAATGCTGTTTAGCTCACTGCAGTTCTGGCGCAAACCTCATCCAGTCCCCCCACTTCCATCAGGCATCCTGCGACCAAGACTCCAAACCTGAGGTCTCTTCCCCCTGGTCCACCCCTCCAAGGTGCACTAAGACTGCTTTTCTTCGCCTCTCTCCCCAGGCCTCTCCATTTCCCATTGCTGCAGGCCCTCTGTACCTGCTGTCTGTCCCTCGTGGATCTGCTTCCCCTACCTCAGTGGTGGCTAGACCAGGCTTCCCTACAGGGGGGCCCAGCCCCTACCCACTCTGCCTGCCCCTCTAGCCACCTGCTTCTACCTTCTGTTCATCTTCCCCAGGCTGTTCCCATTCTTCAGGCCCATCTGCCCCCGGGCCAAGCTCATGCTTGTCCTTCCTCTAGGTATCCTCCCATCCCCTCTGCCTATGAAGCCTTGCTTCATTGCCCAGTCCTGGAGATCCTCTCCCTCTTTCTTTGGAACCTCCACGGCAGCTTTCTTGGTACTTACGTCATTGCTGGTGTATTACATCAAAGCCCTCAAGATAGAATCAATACTGAGCTGTGGGGGGAATGGGGAGAAGGGAGGCTCAGGGGTGCCGTCTTCTTGTGTGAGACTCTCGCCTCTCTTGCACGGGGTCTGGTGCATACCACAGCCTCAGTAAGTGGACGGAGCGGAACTGAGTCTCCTCCAGTAGGTCCGGCATGGAGGGACACCATGAGAAATAGAAGAGAAGGTTGGCCTTCGTTCTACAGTTGCTTAAATGAACAGTAGTTAATTTAGCAAGATGAGCATGTGAAAAAAATTTGTCCCGCATTTCTTGGTTTTCAGGCCCTTTCATTGTGTTGTTTCTCTTCTCTAGGGGAGATGGGCTGGGCAGATGTAGGTCCTCTTTTGAAATAAATGCTGCTGGTGTGATGGCAGCTAAGATTCTGAGCTTTCCTGTGTGCCCAGTATTGTGCTGAGCTTTTCACTCATTTGTTGCTCTTTATGGCAAACAAGCATCAATCTCAGGAGGTCGCTGCTGTCTTACAGATGAGGAAATGAAAGCTCAGGGAGGTTAAGTAACTTGCTGAGCTCACACAGCTAATAGGTGGAAGATTCGGGAGTCAAACCCTGTTCTTTCTGATTCTGGAGCTCAGGGTTTTAAGAATTTGTTGGTGATGTTTCTTCAATAATTGGTGAAGGCCCAAGAGCCAATGAACTGTTGTGGAAGGGAGCTAGGACCAGGGCTTGGCTCTCCTGTCTTGTCAGCTCCAGGTGCTATCCTCTGGGCCACACCACCTTTGGAAGTCACTGAATAGGAAGTTTCTTTGGTGACCTGGAAACAACTGGAATTTCTATTCCCATCCAGTGGAGAGTGGACAGAGCTTCCACTGGATTCAGCCCAGTCGTGTCATTGCTTTGCAGGGGGCCCCCTGCTCTACGAAGGTATTAGTCTCACCATGAACTCCAAAGTCCTGAATGGTTCGCAGAGGGTGGTGATGGATGGCGTGATCTCCGCTGACGAGTGCCGGGAGCTGCAGAGACTGACCCAGGTAAGGGAAGCCCCGCCACCACACCTTCTCCCCAGGGGCCCAGCCTCCCCTTCACCAAGTTCCTTGGGTGCTGACACCAGCGACCACCTCTTCACAGACCCTCAGCTGTCCCGGCTAAGCCCCACTGTGTTTTGGGCCTTGCAGGCAGCAGCAACCTCAGGAGATGGCTACCGAGGTCAGACTTCCCCACACACCCCCAGTGAGAAGTTCTATGGTGTCACGGTCTTCAAAGCCCTCAAGGTAGACGCAATACTGAGCCCTCTAGAGTATGGGGAATGGGGAGAGGGGAGGCTCAGGCTTCGGGGGTAGTGGGGGTGGGAAAGGTGAAGGTGTCTGCCTGTCTCATTTAAGCGGCCACAGAGGGGGGATGAATTAAGTTGAGGGAGGTTGACTTTTGCGTCCTGGCTAGTGAAGCAAGTTTGATCAGAGTGAGGCAGACGAGACAAAACTGATGTCCAGAGGACCTTCTGTTCACAAAGAAAAGCGCGGAGAACGGGCAGGTGTAACATGTGAGAGCTGCCGTGCGTAGGAGTGGGACAGAGAGTCCGCTCAGTGGATTCTGTTGGCCCACAGCCGGGCATTCAGGGCGGCTGACCTCCGGTCTCCTTGGCAGCTGGGACAGGAAGGGAAAGTTCCTCTGCAGAGCGCCCATCTGTACTACAACGTGACCGAGAAGGTGCGGCGCGTCATGGAGTCCTACTTCCGCCTGGACACCCCCCTCTACTTCTCCTACTCCCACCTGGTGTGCCGTACTGCCATCGAAGGTGGGCCTTCTCCATCCCTGGCACAGGTGCTGAGGATGTGGAAAGGAACAGGATACAGTCCTTTTCGTCCTAGCTGGGGAACCAACACAGAATGTGGCAACCCTGTGCAATCAGTGGAGGAAGTTCTAGTCAGCCAACGAGGGAGTCAGGAGGACTTCCTGGAGGAGGTGATGACAGTTGTGCAGGATGCATAGGAGTGGTGGAGTGCCCAGGTGATGAGAGGACATTCGAGGCAGAAACAACAGCACTTGCAAAGAAGTACAGGCATGGGGTAGCCTGGTGGTGGGGACGAAGAAAGTGGCCATTTCTGGGGCATGGGGTTCAAGGGGGGCAGGGGGAGGCGTCAGAAGGCTTTCAGAAGCCAGACTATGGAGAGTTACATCCAGGAGTTTGTTTTGACCCTGTAGGCCACTGGGTCTCAGTGATGCTCTTGGGTACCCAGATGTCTAGACTGGTCGGGAGCGATGTGGCAAGTTCTTTGTCACAAATTATTTGATACCAAGTCCATGAGAGACAGACTTTCACAAGTCAGAGCTGATTCGAGGTCCTTCCTCGTCCACTCTCCCTCTCTTGCAGTCCCTTTGGCTGTTCTGAGGAGGAGTGAGGTGTGGCCAGTGCCCCAGGGGTCGCACATGGCCCACAGCTGGATCTGTCATGCCAGTGCCTTCAGAGGCCCTGGCACTGTTGCGCCACCAGGTGGTAGAGATGAGAGGGCTTGACTCCCCTCAGAAGGTTTGGAGTTCTCTGGGAATCTGGATACACCCAAAGGAATCTGTCAGACACATCCCTGTATGTGTCATGGGGTGGGGGCCGGGCAGTGGGCGGCCAGGAAGAGTCCTCAAACACAAAGGACTCGGTGAGACCTGTGTTTTCCCAAGGTTAGTTTTGCCGCTTTGTGGTGAGAGGTTTGGAGAGTGTACATCAAACCAGAGGGAGGGAAGCTGGTCCACGGTGAACCGGGTAGGCAAGGACAAAGGCCCGGAGCTGGCCAGTGGTGGTGGGAGTAGAGAGGAGAAAACAGGTGAGGGAAATGCAGGAGGTGGAGGGACAGGGCCTGGCGCCTGGCCGGACAGGTAGGGACAAATAGGAAGGCTCTATGGTAACCTGACAGGGCCACGACCCGCTCTGGGGGCGATGGTTCCATGTCATGAATGAGCTTGTCTGGCATTCTAGAGTACGTGCTCTCTGTCCTTTCACAGCCTTCCTCCCACGTGGCTTCTCCCACCACGGAGCCCTGTGGAAGCTAACTGCTTACCTCTGCTTCTGCCTGTTCCCCTCCATGCCATTCCCACCTCATCTCCCACTGCATAGCCAGTCTCGCCATGCTGTGCTTTCTGTCACCCTCCTGACTCCGCAGCTTTACTTCCCTGGGGATTCCTGTTTTATAAATTCAAGCCAGAAAGCACCCTCCCCATGCCAACAGGAGAGCTACAGTGTCTCCTGAGGTGTCCCCATGCTAATGTGCGTTACCTCGGCCACAGAGGCACAGGCCGAGAGGAAGGACAGTAGCCACCCTGTCCACGTGGACAACTGCATCCTGAATGCTGAGGCCCTCGTGTGCATCAAGGAGCCCCCTGCCTACACCTTCCGGGACTACAGGTGCCAGCTGCCTCTCTAAGGCCCCCAGGTCCCTGCGCCTTGCCCTGTCCCCAACACACACACACATGCACACACATACACACACAGGTGTGGGACCAGCTGTCCCCAGAACCCAGTCCGCTATCCCCACGCACTGTGGAAGTCGGACAGAAAGGAAGTCATTCCAGTACGGTGTGACAAGGACAATAGATTGTCTGGAGTGAGGGTGGCAGGGTGGGAAGGCTCTCTTCCTGTGGCAAGCCCCCTCCAGCTGCTGGTGGAGAGCCCTTGGAGATGTGGGCACAGGGGCTGTGGGCTGTCAGGGGAGCAGGAACGGGGGGAAGACCCATGGCGAGACCTGCCTGTCGTTTGCAGTGCCATTCTTTATCTAAATGGGGACTTCGATGGAGGAGCGTTCTATTTCACTGAACTAGACGCCAAGACAGTGACGGTGAGTGTGCCCTCATGTCTGCCCCCGGGAGACCCTCACAGTGCAGTGGGCGGTGGCCAAGCCTCCACTCCTCAAACCTGGGGGGCTTGGAGCTATGTCGCTCATTCCTCTGACTAGCCACCTTTTCTCTCCAGACCCTAATGATCCCGTGTCCCCACTAAAGGCAACTTACAGTCTCGTGTGTAACGCCCCCCACCCCGCTTTGTGTCTCCTTCAGGCAGAGGTGCGCCCCCAGTGCGGAAGGGCTGTGGGATTCTCTTCAGGCACGGAGAACCCGCATGGAGTGAAGGCTGTCACCAGAGGGCAGCGCTGTGCCATCGCCCTGTGGTTCACGTTGGACGCGCGGCACAGTGAGCGGGTGAGCACCCTCTAGGGCACTGGGATCTACCCCTGGAAGGGCCCTGGTTCTGCTTCCCTCTCCTTCGGTCTCACTGCCAGTGGCTTAGACATGAGAGGAACACCAGGCCTGGCCACAGAGACTCCTGGTCGCGTCGCCTTGTCCTCCCTGGCCCTTCTTCTGTACTTGTAAATGGGGCTGTGGGGAGGGTGCCAAGGTGGGGATGGTGCTGGCGCTCGGCCGTGGGGTCGGGCGGCACCTCAGCTTTCTGCCCAGAGAGGAGGACGTGCTGGGAAGCAGATGAGCTCAGCGGCCGTGGAGGAAGAACTTCTTGTTGTCCAGGAAGCAGCACCTGAGAGGAGCTGAGTGTCTGGTCCGGGGCCTCTCTGAGTAGGCGGGGGTCTGTCCCTGCAGGACCGGGTGCGGGCTGATGACCTGGTGAAGATGTTCTTTAGCCCGGAGGAGATGGACCTACCCCAGGAGCAGCCCCGGGAAGCCCAGGAGGGGCCCCCCGAGCCTGTGGTGGCGCCTCCGTCTGGCGGTGAGGTGGGACACAAAGATGAGCTCTGATGGCGTCCGGCTTGCTGTGATGGGGTGAGGAACTGTCCTCCACCGGCCGGCCCCTGGGGGCTGCGTGTCTGTCGCCCGGCCAGCGGGACCCTGCTCACGGCCGTCCGCACGGTGCTACCGCTCCCGGAGTGGACATGGCGGCCTGGCCCGCCTGCCTCTGGACCGGGCTGAGGGCTTGGGACGCCGGCCCGGAGCCACCCCGGGGACCTGCACGGGCAGCCGGGGGACAGCACTACAGTATTTAAGTGTCTTTGTAGACAACCAAAGAATAAATAATGTGTGGTTTTTACTCGGGAGTTGGTTCAGAAAGTAGTAGGAGCTTCCCGGCTCTCCATCCATGCCGCTCCGGGCTGGATGCCACTCCATGTGGCTGTGGCCTGCGCAGCCTTGGGCCCGACACGGAACCCCAGGCGCCTCAGACTGTCATCTGTAGAATGGGGACCCTGGTCCTCACTCTGCCCACCCTCTGGGTGGATTCAGGATCAGACATGACAGCACTTTGTCAGCCGGAATACTCTGGGTGGGGGGTGGGGAGTATGACAAATCCCGCGCTGGCAGCCCCCGCCGGTGAGCGGGGCTCCAGCATGTCACCCCCGCCTCAGCCGCATACGCCCCTCCGCTGCCCAGCCTCGGAGGCCCCGGACCCCAGGAGAACACACACCTCTCGGAAACAGAAAGACCACAAGTGAAGGTTCTGCCCCTCTGGCCGCAAGCCTGTCTCCCTCCTGGGCCTGAGGTGCTGGAGGGCGCCAAGTTTAGGAGCCTGCACTCTTGGCCCTCATTTAGTCAGTTGGTCGGTGGTAGTCGAGGGAGCACCAGCTAGGGGCCTTCTGCTGGGACACGAGCAAATGGAACAAGTCTCTGCTGTCACGAAGTTGCTTGTTCCGTAGGGGAGACCGGTAATACACGTGTGTGTGTGAGTGTGTGCGTGCACTCGCACATGTGTATAAGGCCTCGGCGTAGAAAAGGAAGCCAGTCAAGCACCGAGGAGAGAAACATGGCTCAGAGTGGGCAAGAAGGGGGACAGCCAGTGCAGGCGGGATCTCAGGGACCTCATCAGTCCCTGTGCGCATGAAGGCTCTGAGTCAGTGAGACAGGAGCGGAGGAGCAAAGGCCTCGGTGAAGGGGCTTGAGGGCAAGGATGAGTGGGGGAGAGGCAAGGGAGGGGGCCGCAGTCCCCAGCAGGCGGGGAAGGTGGCGCAGAGCCGAGGGCTGGCCGTGGCGGTGGTGGAATCCATTTGTGAAGTGGAGCCTGCAGGAGCTGCTGATGGGTCAGGTGTGTGAGGAAAAGGATCATCGGGAAGCCTTCCAGCCTCAGCAGTGGGAAAAATGGAGTCATCTGCCTTCTGGCAGGGAGACCGCGGGGAGATGGCGCTAGGTATGGACGCCGGGAGTCCAGGGTCATGTGTGTTGTGCTTGGGTCCCAGGAGCTTGTTAGGCCTCCACGCAGAAATGCCAACTATACAGTCTGATCTGTGGACTGGGAGTTCAGGGAGAGCAGGAGGGGAGCCATCACTTTGGAAGTGGTTGCCGGCTGTGGATGGTGTTCAAAGCCAGGAGCCTGGGGTACACGTGGACAGGAAGAGGCAGGAGACCGAGCCCGCTGGAGGCAAGGAGGCTGGGGGCTGGGGGGCCCAACAGAGGACTTGAGGCCAGCCGCAAGCAAGGGACCCAAGAGGGACGGCGTCTTGGCGGCTGATGGCAGAAGCTCACAGAGGACAGGGGAGCAGGGCGTCAGTGCTGCTGAGGTTGAGCTGAGGAGAGCCGAGGAGCCGGTCAGGGCCTGGTGACATGGAGACCCGTGAGCGCTTCAGCAAGAGATGCTGTGGAGGGGCTGCGTGGACGGAAGGTGGCTGGAGTGCCTCGGGCGAGAAGGGGAGGAGAGTGAAGTGGTGATGGCGGGTGTAGACAGCACGTCTGAGGAGCTCAGCCCTACGTCGGAACAGAAGGACAGCTGGAGGGACATGCGAGGTGGAAGGGCAGCTGTTCAGGAGCCGGGAGACAGCGGCACGTGTGCTCAAGGGCAGGGCCCCACAGACGCACTCACTCCTCTGCTAGTCACCTGGGATCGTGTCCTGTTTGGTGACACACCCACCATGAGAGAAAGGACACAGGAAAGGAAAGAGTATGAGCTTTGCCCCCAGGCTGAGCTGGGCCAAGCTCACTTCCACCCTTGGAGTGGTGTGAGGTCAGAGTGTGTGTCACCCGCAGTACCATGGGGTCGTGGTCCTTACTGCCAGGACGTGGTAACGGGGTGCTCGGAAAGTACCTGGCACAATGTTTAGCCCATGGTCAATACTCCACAGAACAGAAAACTCCATCAGCTTGATTCTGGTCCAATAGAAGTTTCCACATCACGGCAGATGACCTTCACTGCTTCAGTGTATGCGAACCACAGAGAGCCAGCCCGCCCACTGTCTCCGTTTACCTCATGAAAGGCCAAATGCTTTCGAAGTGACCATAGGACTGGGATAAGTGCAGGTAATGGGGGTGGGCTAGTGGTCCAGGCAGCCTGCAGGGCTCTCAGCAGGGGTGCCAAGGACAGTCTGTGCTCAGGATTGTTTGGGGAGGAGGGGCACCCCAGCAGCCACCCGTGTTGCAGAGACCCCGCCCCACCCCAGGTGGCATGTGGGGTCCCAAAATGAGGCTGGCAGTAGGGCCTGGAGGTGCTTGCCGTCCCGGGGAGGGAAGCAAATGATACGCCAAAGGCTCTGAGTGGGAAGAGGTGCACAGCATAATGGGATGGCAGCTCGGGGCGCTTAGCCCCGCCTGGACACGGCCAGGGGCCCGAGGCAAGTCCTGTCCATTCTGCGGGAGGGTGAGTCTGAGTTGCGGGGTCAATACGAGGGGCACCGCCTCCTGAGCCCCCCACATTTCAGAGCTGGGTGGCAGCGGACTGGATCAGACCCTCCAAACAGCCAAGGGGAGGGGCCACTGGGAGGGAGGCAAAAACACCGACTCAGTGGATGATCAACACTCAGCGGCACAGCCTGGCTCTCTGCCAAGCACTAGCTGGGCAGGAAGGGGCTGTGGGTCTCCAACCGCTGGCCACACGCCCACACCCAGGATGAGAGGGTACAGGGGTCTCACCCAGGACGGGGTCTTTTGGGAAGAGCTTTCATCAACCAGCCACATTTCTTCAGGCATGGGTGTTTTTCAAAAGTGCTTTCACCCATTATTCGATCCCTGTAACTCTGCCATGACCCAGACAGGGCCTGTGCCATTATCCCTATTTTATCTCAGAGAGGCTAAGGGACTTGCCCAATGTCACACAGCTTTGTGGTGGCAGAGGCAGAGCTAGGTTTCTTGCCACATATGTGAAGACACTTGTTAAGACAGGAAGTGTGGCACCCCAGGGCCGTTTCTAGTTAGCTCTAAATGAGGCTGGGCCCCGACCATGAGCTGTTCTGCTCTCCCCGCATGCCTGGGAGTCACTGGACTGCAGGGGACCGCAGAGGGGCTAGGGAACTCCTCCCAGGAGTGCGCTCTGCGATCTGAATTCCAAAAGGCTTTGGGAGCTTGGTGAGGGAAGGCCCTCAGAGTAGGAGAGGATATTCTGACAGAGCAGACTGGAAACCTCAAATAGCAAAGAGGAGGGTTACCCAGAAGAGTTTCAGAGGGGATGTGAGCCTCATTCTGGACCACAAAGTGGCTCTGGGGCCCCAGTGCGAGGGAGGGAGGGCCTGGACGGAGGGGCATGCAGGCATCCCGACATCTCTAAGGCCTCGGCGCTCTTAGACTTTGCTCCTGGGGACAGCTGTGTGACCTGAAGTGGCTCACTTCCCCTCTGTGGCTCTCAGCTCCCTCACTCATCAGAGTCTTCCTCAGAAAGCAGGGTCAGGATGAACACCGATCTGCTGTGTCCTCCTGGGCCCGCGTAGGTCCGCCTTGGTCTACCCAGCGCCAACAGCTGCCTTGAGGACCACGCGGTTTGGGTGCAGAAAGGGTTCTCACTGCGTCCCCAGGCGTCTCTGCTCTGGGCTCTGGCCATATCCTCTGTTCCCCCTGATCACAGGTCTCTGAACTGCCTGTGGTAGAAGAGGGATCCCAACTCAGGACTGGCTTGACTGTTCTAGACGCCCCTTGAATTTGGGGACCCTCAGGCCGTCCCAGGAAGCAGGTCTGTGTGTCCATGGATGCACATGGCTTTGGCCCTTCTCAGTGGAGAGGGGGCCCAGTGTTTGCCCTGCATGTGTGCAGAACTGCGGACCACACAACGCCCACTCCTGCCCCCCAGCTGCTGGAGCTGCAGGCCATACCAGGGGCCCACACCCTGGGCGGGTGCACAGGGCAGTCATTGTCTACAGCAGTGCCTGGCACCCTCTCCTTTGCATAGCCACGTGAAGAATGCGAGGGCCCCCCCTCCCCCGGGCTGCGGGGGAAGAAGCCTATGGATGAGGGTGGGAGCTCGACAGCCAGACCCAGTGGAGTCCAGGAAAGGCTGGTAGGCTGCTGGGGATGGAGGGGGCAGCCAGGGGGCTGGCCGGAGTCGGAGCAGGACTGTGACATTCCCTCTGCACCCACGCCTGGTGGAGCCCACAGGGCCGAACTGAACATGAGGGGATTGCTAATGAGCTAGAGGAGAGTTAAATATTCCCCTGCTCCAGAGGGCTGAGCTGGGATGGGAGAGAGAAGGGGGAGGCAGGGTTCTGGTGGGGTGGGGCAGCCTGAACCTTAGGAATGTGCACACGCCTTGGCTCCCAGGCCCCTTGGCAGGCTATTCTGGCAGGCTATTCTGGAGTCAGGGGCCAGGGCCCAGTGCCTCCAGCCCCAGCAGGAGCTGCTAAGCCAGCCAGCAAGGGGATTAGCGGGGCTGAACAGTCTGCCTTCCTCCGGGCTGATGCCGCCGGATGGTCAGCGTTATGTCCCACCTCCCTGGTTGGGACCCTTGCTGGCTGGCAGCCAGGTCTGGCCCAGCCTTGATGGGGTCCCTCTTCTGCCCCCTTTAGATCTCAGACCCCATAGTGCATATTCCCTGGCCTGGCCTCCCCTGCTTTTGATACAGATGATTCCCCAGAACCCGGGACTCCACCTCCCCAGCACCCAGCCCCATCTCTCCACATCTGGCCTCAGAGCCCTCTCCAAAAATTTCTCCCTGATGTCTAACTCTAGTCTTACCAGCTGCAAAATAGAATTCCATTTCTGTCCTACAGTCAGAGGACTGAAAACCCCAAGGGTCAGGTCAGCGATGCAGTAGCAAAATCCATCATCTCCGGGCTGGCGCTTGGGCAGGAATTAGAATTATAGGGCACTTGCGTGGTTCCTAAAGGGGGTTCCCTAGCAGGAAGGCCCTGAGGGCAAGTAGGGTCACTCCTCCCAGTCCCTCCCCTCTCCTTCCCTGGGAGGTGGAGCAAGAGTGCCCACCTGGGTCGTGGTCCCGCCCCCCACCCCCACAGGGCTGGCAGGAGCTCTGCTAGGGACCCTGCCCTGGCTTTGGCAGCTGCTGTGGGCGGGGACCCTGGCCTTTCCAGCCGCGGGCCTCCCCCTGCATTCTCGAGCCCAGAACTGCTGCCTTTGCCACCGCCGCCGCCGCTGGGCTGCCACCTCTCCTTCTCAGCCTCTGGCCACTTGCTGCTCTGCCGCCCCCCACCCAGCAGCTCCTCTCACCTGGCCATGACCCCAGCCCTCCCAGGGACCCTGGCCCAGCCCTGAGCCCTGGAACCTCTGGGCCCTCCCCTGGGCCATGGCCAACTCAGGCCTCCAGCTCCTGGGCTACTTCCTGGCCCTGGGTGGCTGGGTGGGCATCATTGCCAGCACAGCCCTTCCGCAGTGGAAGCAGTCCTCCTATGCGGGCGATGCCATCATCACGGCCGTGGGCCTCTACGAAGGGCTCTGGATGTCCTGCGCCTCCCAGAGCACTGGGCAGGTGCAGTGCAAGCTCTATGATTCCCTGCTCGCCCTGGAAGGTAGGCCTCCCTCCATTTGGGTCGGGAAGGTGGGATATCAGGGAAGGGGAGCTCCAGAGCAAGCTCGCCCACAGCCTGTGCACGGGGTTCTCCACTCTCTACCCCCTGCCCCTGTGTGCTTTAGAAAATCCAGGGCCAGCCTGGTGCTCTGTGGAGGGCAGGTGCTCTGGGCTCTGGCCACTGTGGGTCCAGATCCCATCTCTGACACTATCACCATCAAGGAGCCGCCAAGCCCCTCTGTGTTCTAACGTCCTCATCTGTAGAGGGGAGCATTAGGACTTCACAGGACTGTGGACGGTTAGATGGGATAGATGAGTGTCTGGCACTCAGGCTCCCCTTCTCCTCCCCCCGTGCTCTGTATGCAGACACACTGTGCACACACACCTTCATGCTAGGCCTGCCACCTGGACAAGCATGCCTCCATTTGGGTGTGCCAACACACACGCACACGCGCGTACACACACGTACACGCACATGCCTGTGCACACAGGTGCTTGGGCACATAGGTTCTTCTCCTGGGGTGTGCATTTGAACTTGACAAGTTGGCTTGGAAACAGGCCCCACTGCCACTCCGGCCCCGGATCAGGGCCAACCACCCACCCTCCGCACAGGGCAGCACAGGCCTGAGCTGGGCAGCTATCACATGACACCCGTCCAGGTGGGTCCTCTGGTCTCCTGCAGGGACCCAGCTCCCTCGAGCTGCCCACAGCCCAGGACTGACCTGTGCACAGGTGTATGGCTGCCATGGGTGACTCAGAGGGCAGAGAGGAAGGTGATCAGGAGCCAGAATAGCCGATGGGGAGGGTGTCCCTGTCTGAGTCAACTTGGGGCTGAGCTGGGCCTCAGACACCCTCACTCTCTCCTGCTGAATCTGCAAGGCCCCGGGAGGAACTGACCCTGCTGCTTGGAGGGGTGGGCCAGGCCCCAAAGGGAGTCCCACTGCCAGAGAGCAGCAGACTGGAGAAGTCCTCCAAGTACCCTGGCACTGCATACAGCACCTGCAGGAAGCTGCAGGGGGAGTGAACCGCAGAGGCAGAGGAGAAGCTCAGCTGCATGCCCTGTCCTCAGTGTCCCCTCACACCTGCTGTAGGTGCTCCCAGAAGGAGCTTCCGGCCCCTGCCCCAGCCCTGGCAGGCTCCTCCCACCCGCCTACGTCTCCCAGCACCTGCTCAGTCCCCCCTGCTCTGCCCAGGTCACATCCAGTCCACGAGAGCCCTGATGGTGGTGGCCGTGCTCCTGGGCTTTGTGGCCATGGTCCTCAGTGTGGTCGGCATGAAATGCACTCGGGTTGGAGACAGCAACCCCATTGTCAAGGGCCGCGTCGCCATCTCTGGGGGTGTCCTCTTCCTCCTGGCAGGTCAGTGTCCCTTGCTCCCTGTCCACCATCTCAATCACGGCAAATGGCCCCGCTCTGGGTGGCCAGCCGGGGGCCAGAGCAGAGCTGAGCGCTCCATCCTCTGTCCTTAGGCCTCTGCACTTTGACAGCCGTCTCGTGGTATGCCACCCTAGTGACCCAGGAGTTCTTCAACCCCAGCACACCTGTCAATGCCAGGTGAGTGCCAGGGCATTGGCGTGGACCAGGGAAAGAGCTGGGGGCGGGGAACCACAGGTGCTGTCAGTGAGAAGCTCTCCGAAGAGGGGTCCAGGCAGGGTGTGGCTGAGCCCTCTGAGGGGGTGAGAGTCCTATGGAGGACACCGCGGAGCTCGGCAAGCTGCATGTGCGTTGAAATCCCAGCTGCATGCGTGCTGCTGCGTGAAGGGCGAGTTCCCGTCAGACGGAGATGGAACCCAAGGACCCAGCTGCGTGGTTGTGAGGGCTCAGGGAGATGTCGCAGGGAGGGCTCAGCACAAGGCCGGGGCCCGGAGAGCATTCAATTAACCTCTCTCTGTGACTCCTGCTCAAGGTGGCAGGTGTGCTGGGCCGGGAGATGGAGAGTGGACAAGTGGTCAGGACAGATGTGAGGGCCTTACAGCCAGAGGAAGGTTTGGGTCCCCATCCTGGGGTGGAAGGCAGCCGACAGTCCTTCGGGCTGTGGTGTGCAGCGCGGCAGGGCGAGGATGAAGGTCTGGGGCCAAGCTTGGGGGCCTGAGGCTGGCAGTGGAGAGTAGGTTCAGAGATGGTTAGCAGCTAGAATGGCTAGGACTAGGAAGGCCAAAGGTGTGAGGGCAGGATAGTGGGCTCTGTGAAGAGCTTGGGCCTGGCTCCACCCCCACTCCTCAGCTATGCCAGAGCAGAGTAGGACCGTCTCAACCCAAGACATCCCAACATATCTGGGGCCCTGGGCTGGAGTTGGGAAGGCTGGCTGGGGAAGGCAGAGGTGTGGCAGGGGAAGAAAAGGAGACCCCACAGGCATGTTGATCACTCCCTGGGGTGGGCAGCTATAGCTATGACCATCTCCAAGCAAGAGGCAGCTCAACTCAGAGACTGACTCCAGGCTGGTATCCCTCCCTGTCCCTCCAACACTCCCCAAGCCACCTGGTACCCTGGGGACAAGGAAGAATCTGGCGCTGTCCACTCTCGAGGCGCTCCTGAGTGAGCCAGGCAAGCCAGGAGCTGAAGGCCACCCAGAAAGAGTCAGCAGGAGGCACAGCAGGAGGGGTCAGGGAAGCCCCTGGGAGGAGGCGGCCGCTGAAGTGGGCCCTGAAAGCAGAGGGATGTAGGAGGCACAGAAGGAGGGACGGTCCAGGAGGGGGTGCCTCCAGCAAAGGCACAGAGGCGGGGAGCCCTGGGCAATGCAAAGCCGGAGTGCGGGGGGGTATGCGGGCTGGGGCACCCCCAGGTAGGCGTCCTGAGCACCAGGTGGAGGGCCCGGTGTGCCCCCTACCAGGACACCAGGAAGCCAGGGCTGGGTGTTCTGTGGGATGGAGGGGGACTTAGAGAAAGATGGCAGGAATTGTCTGCTCCTCCTCACGGGACTGGGCAGCCCTCTTGGACCCCTGTCTCTGGCTGGGTGGGGAGGAAAGGGGCCCAAGTCTGCGCTGAGCAGGCCCACTCTGGGCCTAGGTCCCCCTGGGCGGTGGTGATGTGCTGGCTGGAAGTCGGGAGGAGTGATGGGCATGCAGTGGAACTTCTCCGGACAGACTGAGGCTTGGGAGGTCCCTAATCTCAACTTCCCATCACGGGGGTGGGGGGTGAGGGCAGCCTGGCAACCACACCTGATGCTGCCCTCCCTACCCCTTGCAGGTACGAGTTTGGCTCAGCCCTGTTCGTGGGCTGGGCGTCCGCCGGCCTGGCCATGCTGGGGGGCTCCTTCCTCTGCTGCACGTGCCCAGAGCCTGAGAGGTCCAACAGCAGCCCACAGCCTTACCGGCCTGGCCCCTCGGCTGCCGCCCGAGAGTACGTCTGAGCCCTGACTCCGCCGGCCCCTGCAGCAGCCTGGGCAGGGCCAGTAGGGCCACAGCGCGCCCTGTGAGGGCTCTGAGCAGCTGGGCCCCACACAGGCACCCACCTGTGACCTGAGACTCAGACCCAGACACTCAGAGGGAGGCCGGAGGCAGGCCCCAGCTCGCAGATGTGCGTGCATGTCCCAGTCCCAGCGTGGGCCCATCTGCACAGCTCATGGGCACCAACCCGTTTCCTGTCCAGACGCCATCACTTTCCTTGGGTGGCCTGTTTACTCCCTGCAGGGCCACACGAGTGTCTGCTCTGTGCCGGGCCCTGGGGACACAGCCACAAAGATGGCCTTTGAGGCCCCATGCCCTGGGGTGGCCAGAGCCTTTCCCCTCCCCAGGCTGACAGGCTCCTCACGGCAACCCCATGCAGGGGGCAGTGTGCCGGGACGATGAGCGTCCCCCCTTACACACAAGGAGGCAGGTTCAGGGAAACCACGAGGCTTGGCCCCACCGTTCCTGAGTTCAGGTCTCAGGCTTTTCATGGACACCCCCATGCACAGCTAGGCCAGCACATGGTGTGCCCGCCCCCAGGAATGGGCCCCAGGAAGGGCTGCTGTGGGGGCCCAGGTCTGACTGCGCTGGTCAGTCCCTGTGTGCGGGCCCACACCCCACAGCCCCCTCCGCCCCCTGCTGCTCACCCCACTAACCAGCTCTCCTCTCTTTTGACTTTCAGACCAGTTGTTAAGTTGTCTGCCTCCACCAAGAGCCCCCTGGGTGTGTAATGTCCAGGTCCCCAGCCTCACTCTGTCCCCCTGCCACATCTAGACCTTGTGTTTGGTATTTTTGGAAAGAGAAGTGAATGTCCAGCCCCAAGTGTGGTGTCATTTGATGTGTCCCTGGCACGGCCACGGTGGGTCCTGGCTCGGAGAGGCCAGAGCCGGTCCCTGGGGTCTTCAGGCATCAAGATGGAGAGACAGACCTGCAGGGTGGGTCACATGGCACGCCAGTGCTGGTTGGGGTTCCAGTAGCCTGACTCTTGCCTCAGAGATGGGGTGAGGGGACCCTGGAGGAGCTCATGTCATGGAGGAGGACCTGGCAGCCACTGAGACTGTCCTGGGCGAGGTCAGAGGCCCCCTAAATGCTGCCCCCTCTTCATGGCCACCTTTCCTCCTTTCCAGTCTGCCAAGGTCCCCCAACACCCCTACCCTGGATCCAGAGTAGAGCTGTGTGGCCTCAAGCTCTCTGGGACTGTGGCCAAAGCCCCCTCGGCAGGCAGAGGGCTGAGGCCCAAGCTGGAGGGGCTTTTGGTCTTCAAGTATAGGATCTGCCTTAGAATAGAAGGAGAAGACATCCTCAGAGACATGTAGGGAAAATTAACCCAGATCTGCACCTCCCCTCGGGCTTAGGCCTCGCCCTCCCAAACATCTCCCTGGCCCTGATCTCTGGCCGCTGACTGCCCCCTGTCTCCCATCTGGGAAGAGCTGACTGGAAGTGTCCCCCGCCTTCCTCATGGCCTCCTCAGAGCCAGCTTGTCTGGCTTCCTCCAACACCTGCCTTGGGACCACAGCTCTCAACAACTCACTGAATCCCAAGGAGGCAGCTGGCCCTTCTCCCCTGAGCGTGGCTGAGGGAGGTGAAGTCAGACAGGACGACGACCGACAGACCGTCAGGCATACTCCCTGGGAGGTCAGGGATAGGAGGAGGGGAGCAGGCGGGGGGGCAGCTGCTGCACCTCCATGGGGCGCCTCAGGAATGGCCGTTTCCTGCGGCCTGGCCTGCCCCCCGCTCCAGGGGTGGGCACCTGACCTGCATGGGTTTACCAGAGTCCTGCCCCTCGAGCTATGAGTGAGGACTACGGAAGAGTCTCTGTGGGGGCCAGAAGCTAGGATGCAGCGGTTCTTGCCTCCAGGTGAGCTTTCAAGTCACCCGGGGAGCTGGGACCCAGGCTCCGAACTGGCCTGGGGTGACCCATCCTTGAGCTCAGGCAGCTCCTGAGCAACTGTGATGTCGAGGAACGTGTGTGAGGCCTGCAGCTCAGGGCTGTAGGGGCCACATTTCTTGCCACTCTGCAGGACTTGGGGAGGGAGAAAGGTAACTTTGTGAAGAGCTGAGTTGAGAACAGAGGAGAAGAAGGCCTGTCTCCCTCTGCCTTTCCTGAGACGGGCCTGTTCCGTGAGGTTCCTACTTTCTCCTAATACCTAGACACCTTTTTGCTGAAACAGTTTTGAGTTTGACTTCTGTCACAGAGTCAAAAGAGCCCCCACAGATCCCACCAAATTTGCAACCTGAAAATTGAGTCTGGGAGAGGGCTCCAGTCATGGGCACCAGTTTCAGGGGGGTATGTGAGGCCCAGAGTCTGGACCTCTGTCAGTCCCCCAGGACCTCCCTCCTGTCCCCAGCTGGGGATTTGGCCACCCTTGCAATCTGGTCACAAAGCGGTTGGCCAGGACACCGTGTGCATTCTCGATGTTCAGAGTCCACCAGAGGCTTGGGACTTGGTGGGAAAATGTTGGGATAGACTGTGCTGGCTGCCCCCCGTGGGTTTCAGGGACAGGCTGTAAGAGAGCTCCATGCCGGGGGTGGGTCTGACAACTGCAGGAACAAGCTTCCCTCTGGTCCTCTGTGGGGGTGCCCTTTGTGCCTCTAAGCAGGGACTGGAGAGGGTAGTCAGATCTCCACGTACAGGCCCTCACATTGACTGACGGCACAGTGGGAGGCTGGCCATGGGAAGACGTCTGGGGGGAAATTAGAGGCGTTCAAGGCTGGAAGAGTTTGGGAAGCCTGATCCCCGATGCCTCTCTTGAAGCAGCCCGTGTTTGAATGTCTACATCAAGGTCACCTGGGCTGCCAGCATGCGGCAGGGCCAACTTTCCTGGCCTCCTGACCGTGCTGCTGTTTTCCGTCCCAGCCTCCGGGCTAGAGGACTGGGCAGAGACCCAGGAAGGGGGTCAAAGGGCACGATCCTCAAGCTTTTGCTGATGTTTATTAACAGAGTTCTCCCAAGAATGAAATTTTATGGCCAGCCATAAAATACAGTTTGGGAAGAAAAATACTTGCATTCTCAGCCAGTGACGAAAAGCATAGCACAGAGGTAGCTATGCATACAGAAGGTGCATAGTAACACAGGGTGCTCAGCGTAGAGAGTGAGCCTGGGGCTGGGGAGGCGGGGGTAAGGGGATCCATCCAGTGCCTCCTCTGAGAATACGGATTGCACTGGGTAGTACACGGTGTCCAGGAGTGATGTTTTTGTGTTGTATGTATCGTTAATTCTGTGTGATAATGACTGTGGTTTTTGGGGGGTATTTTAAAAATTCCTATCTGTTAGAGGTGCCCACTGAAATGATGGAGGGCTGGATTTGCTTTAAAATGCTCTAGGGACAAAAAGGTCAGGGGCAAGGGAAGTTTGGTAAATGCCAGGGGTATTTAGGGGTTCCCTCTCTTCTCTTCGTGTAGGTTTGCAAATGAAAAAAATAAAAAGGTAAAAATGCCTGTACGTTTTGCTGGTTGTGCAATGCAGCCACCCTTCCCTGACCACTGGAGCAGAGGTGATGAGGGCTCTGGAGACTCCTGCTACCGGGAAACTTGGTAGAAACATAGACTCTTAGGCTCCACCCCACACCATGTAGCACAGGCTCTGCATTTTAAGGAGCTCTCCAGGTGACTGATCTAGGCTGGAGGGGGCGGGGGGAAGAGCTGTGTGATGCATTGACTTCATCCATCATTTGAATACTGGATGCAAGGAGGGCAGTTCAATGTATGATTTCGTCTAGAGCAGACAAGACTGCAAGAAGCCACAGCTAAACCTGATCCAGGAGAAACTGGAAATGAAGAAAGACAATATCCAAAGTAGTGCTTTCCGGCTTTCTCTTCTACTGGGCACAGGAAAATAATATTCAGCTCAATTTATGAGCACATTACAGGTAGTTTTATTCTTGACAGTGCTCCTGTTCAAAACAACGAAATATGTTGCAGAGAGGGTGAAGAATTCCTTACAAGCATCAAAGGAAAGGGCTGACATGACACCCTGAAATCACCAAGTCAACACCCAAGAAGCATTCACTTTCGTCCACATGGAGGCCCACATGGTGACCACAAAATGGAGTCGCCCATGGCTGCCAGGGTCAAAGCTGAGTTACCTATATGGGGATTGAACAAATAAGTAAACTATTGAAGCTAACGGGAGTCAGGCTTTCCATGGCTAGAGGATAGATTTACAAAGATGAAATGAGAAAGATTCGAATAAATCCTGTGATGTTGGATTGGAATTGGAGGTATGTGGATGAACACCTGGCTTTTAATATATTTAAATGAATATTGAAATAGCTGTAGTTGCATATGTGTAGATACATGTGTGTGATATACATATGTCCATGTATCTGGGAATTCTACCTCCTAGAAAAGCCTAGAAGCAATGATAACCCCGTGGCAAGACACGACCTTGATTTCTGAATACCATTCTCCATTAACAGGTACCAGGGCTCCATGGAAAAATGGCTGATCTGAGGGCTCAATAAGGAGATAATAAGCCTGGCGCTTCTAGATGTTCCAGAAAGTAAGAAAGCGCTCAAGGAATAACGGAGACACATCTAAAGGATACAGAAACCAGATTAAAGAGATCCCCACTCGCTTTATCTGGGATCATTTGAGTATCAAAATAAATTAGCAATGGATTCTAACTCAGTGAATAAAAATAAGAATCTGTTAGTCTATACTGATACAAATGACTAAATAGATGGGGGAGAAAAAAACTCCACAGTAAAATGGCAACTGATATAATTTATTAACTAATAAGTATAAAATATTTAACTTGACCGTGGCGAAACATTGCAGACATATCTTAATCAAGTGATAAGAGTACCACCAGCAATAGGGCAAGTCAAAATTGTGTCCCTTGATAGAATGCACAGAAAGGAGCACAGCATCATTTCTGTGACATTCCTGCTAAATATGTACAAACTGAACTAACTTATGTCAAGACAAAAGATTCCAAATGGAGGTTATTCTACAAAGTAACTGCCTGCACTCTTCAAAACTGTCCATGTTACAGAAGGGGAGGAAAGACTGACAAGATTAAAGAACTATTACAGCTAAATGCTGTGAGTGATCTTGGATTGGATCCTGGACCTGTAAGAGACATTCTTGGGACAACAAGTGACAACTGAATAGTGTCTGTGGTTTAGATGGGTAGTACCATTAAAAGTTAATTTCCTTAATGTGATAGTTTCCTGTAATCTTTTTTTTTTTTAAGATTTTATTTATTTATTTGACACACAGAGAGAGAGATCACAGGTAGGCAGAGGCAGGCAGATAGAGAGGGAAGCAGACTCCCTGCCGAGCAGAGAGCCCGATGTGGGGCTTGATCCCAGGACCCTGAGATCATGACCTGAGCGGAAGGCAGAGGCTTAACCCTCTGAGCCACTCAGGCGCCCCTTCCTGTAGTCTTGTAGGACAGTGTTCTTATATTTTAGGAAAACACACTGAAGTACTAAGAGGGTAATGAGGCATCAGGAAAAAAATATGCATAGATGAAGAGTTACAAGGCAAATATCTGCAGTATAATATTAATTGACAACCTAAGTGAAGGGCATACTGGAATTTTTTTTTTTTTTTTTTAAAGAACGAACTTTTTTTTTTTTTTTTTAAGATTTTTTATTATTTATTTGACAGAGAGAAACACAGCCAGAGAGGGAACACAAGCAGGGGGAGCGAGAGAGGGAGAAGCAGGCTTCCCGCCGAGCAGGGAGCCTGATACGGGACTCGATCCTGGATCTCCGGGATCATGACCTGAGCCGAAGGCAGTCGCTCAACCAACTGAGCCACCCAGGCGCCCCAATACTGGAATTTTTTAAACCATGTTTGCACCTTTTTTCTGGTTTGAAATTATTTCAAGATAGAGATTTTTGTTTTTTTGTTTTTTTTTTTTTTTTTTTTTTTTAACAAGTTGAAGTGAAAGCTAAAACACTGAGACACTGATTTTCTCAGAAAGCCCTTGGAACTCCAGAAAAACGTAGATGTAGGCACCTCCAAAGACGGCGGTGGAGAAGAAAGCTTTGGACTCACCTCTGGTGAACACAAGCAGAAATCTGTATTTCACCATCATTTTTAAATCATGTTTTCACTGGGTATAGAATTCTGGATTGACTATGAAGTGCCTGGGTATTTTTTTTCTTTCTTTCCTTTTGTTTATTTTCTCTTGGATCTGTGGTTTGTTATATTGATTTGGAAAAATTTCAGTTGTTATTTTTTCAAATGCTGCTTTTGCCACATTTCCTGTCTTCAGCTGCTACTTCAGTTATGTTATATTGTGGCACAGCTCTTAAATATTCTGCTCTGTTTTATTGTTTCCATGTTTTTCTGTTTTAGTTGGATTAATTTCTACTGACCTGTCATCAAGCTCATGAATTCTTTCCTCTGATATGTCATTTGATAAGCACATTGAAGCATCTCATTTCTGCTAGTGGGCTGCTGCCACCTTGTGCTCAGCCTAGACCAGGAATCCAGGGGGTTTGGGTGTACCTCAGCGTTCAGCACTCCCTGCATGCCTGCACCATGGAGGGACTCCCTTGCCAAGCTCTTGCCCTTTCCCCAGCAGCAACTTGCCATTTTTTTTTTTTTTTAAAGATTTTATTTGAGAGAGAAACACAGCCAGAGAGGGAACACAAGCAGGGGGAGTGAGAGAGGGAGAAGTAGGCTTCCCACCAAACAGGCAGCCTGATGTGGGGCTCGATCCCAGGTCTCTGGAATCATGACCTGAGCCGAAGGCAGTCGCTTAACCAGGCGCCACAGCAGCTTGCCATTGTTTATGATGCAAGGCCCATGTTGGTGGCAGGAGAGCTGTTCTCCCTTCTCCTGCTCCAGCCTTAGTTGTGGACTGGTCCCGTGTACCTGAGCCTCTGGGGTAGGGCTGTCCGCCCCGCATGGCATCTGACCTCTGCGTGAAATGCTGGTGGGTCTTGGGTGGCGGTGAATTTCCTGCCATCCTGCCAGGCAGCAACCTTCTGTTTTGTATCAGTGCAAGTTCCCGGTCCTGAAACTGTTTGCTCCCCTCCACTGGTGGCAGGCAGCCTTTGCTTCTACTCACCTGAGAAGCACTTCTTTCTTTCCTCTTCATTGCTTTTGTATCTCCTACTATTCCAATAGGATTGTTTTGCTTTGCTCATTAGTGCAAGTCTGTTGCTTGCTTGTCGGTGCTCTCCCATTTTTGTCTCAAAATGCTTTTTTTTCACCTTTGTATCCTACTGGGTAAAGGAATCCTAGGTTGGCGATTATTTTCTTTGAGATCACTGAAGATACCGTTCCACAGTTTTATGGTAACCATTCATTTGTTTTTAAAAATATTTTATTTATTTTTTGACAGAGAGAAACACAGCTAGAGGAAACACAAGCATGGGGAGTGGGAGAGAGAAGCAGGCTTCTCGCCGTGCAGAGAGCCCAATGCTGGGCTTGATCCCAGGATCCTGAGATCATGACCTGAGCCAAAGGCAGACACACTTAATGCCTTAGCCACCCAAGTGCCCCATGACTATTCTTTCTGCTGTGAAATCGGACATCAGCTTTAATGTAACTGTTTTAATGTAACTCCTTTCAAAGTAACCCTTTCCCCCCAACTCCTCTCTTGTCTTTTAAAAATTGTGGTACCATTACTGATGTGTTTAGATGTGTATTTTTTAGGTACTGATGTGTTTAGATGTGTATTTTTTAGGTAAGTTTTTCAACTTCTTGACTCTTAGTGTCTCCTTCCCTCTAATCAGTTCTGGGTAAGTCTCATTCTCTCTTCAATCCTCTTTTTCCTTTCTTCTGTGACTCCCATTAAAGTCTGCTTGATTTTCTTACTGTAATCTCTCTTTTCTTCCCTGTTTTCCAATTTTTAAAAAATCCTCTATACTTCATTATAAGTGGTTTCCTTCAACTATCTCCCAGTTAATTAATTTTATCTTCAGTTGTGTTTAATCAGCTTCCAAATACATCCATTGATTTCTTCGAGGTATTGTATTTTTCTGTTCTCAGATTCCCACCTGGTTAATTAAAAAAAAAAAAAAACTGCTGGGCCGATTTTAGTTTCTGGTTCCCTTCTTTATTACTTTGCTAGGACGGCCACAACAAAGTACCATAGGCTGGGTGGCTGAAACAACAGAAATTTACTTCCTCAAATCCCTGAAGGCTACAGGCCCAGGATCTAGGTATCAGCAGAGTTGTTTCATTCTGAGGCTTCTCTCTTGAGTTTGTAAAAGGCTGTCTTCTTGTGGTGTCTTCAGTGGTCCTTCAGCTCTGTGTCTGTCCATGTCCTAATTTTCTCTTTTTATAAGGGCACCAGTCATATTGGATGAAGGCCTCCCTCAGTGACTTCATGTCATCCTAATTACCTCTTTAAATACCCTATGTACAAATAGTCAGATTCTGAGGGAGTGGAGTTCAGGACTCCAAAATATGAATTTGGGTGGGGGAGTAACACAATTCGGCTCGTAATACCTAAACTTTTCAAGTTTCTCTTTGCATAAACATAATTGCAAACATAATTGCTTCACATTCTGTGTCTCTTATCTTTGGTATCTGGGGTTCCTATGGGTCCCTTTTGATTGTCTGTTTCAACCTCATTCATCACGGCTCCTGTCTCCTTGTAAAGCCAGTCATCTCTGAATATGTGCCTGATGTGGCTTCTGTAAAATGTGTGTAGAGATCATGTAAGACCAAGGATTATTTGCTTTAGCCTGTGCCTGGGGGGCCCAGTTATTCTAGATCACCTTTATCCAAGTTGAGGACTTGGAGATTTCTGGCTCCCCATGTGACTCCAAGTCAGGTTGCAGGGTTGAGGGTTGGTTTAGTTAACTACCACAGTACAACCATTCCAGGTCCCCAACTCAAAGCATAACATAGTTTACAAGGGTCCCCACAGTTGCTGGGGTTGGACTTTATAAGTTTTTCTCTTCAGCCCTGTCCAACTGCCTCTTCCAGGTCAGCAAACACACTTTCACATCAGCACTCAGGCTTTTAGTCACCCTTTCCAGATTTGCAAACATATCCAGGGAAAAAGTAACCCTAAGCATCAGACTCACTTTTCTACGTCTTCCTCCTCTTCCCAGACCTAGCCTGGGAACCCCTCAGTGTTTTGTTTATTTTAGAAAGACTTTAGAAAATATTTTGTCTAATATTCTTAGCTGTCGACAGCAGAAGAAATGGACCGATACTATCACAAGCGGAAGTCAAGAGTCATCTTTCCAAATGCTATCATATAGAGTACATTTAAACCTTATGACTTTAAAGCAGAACATTTTTATTTCTTCTTCTGTGAAAGTGATTGTTCATGACCAACCCAAATTAACAAAAGAATTATTAGATGTTAAAATATTGGGCACCTGGGTGGCTCAGTTGGCTAAGCAACTGCCTTTGGCTCAGGTCATGGTCCTAGAGTCCCAGGATCGAGTCCCACATGGGGCTCCCTGCTCAGTGGGGAGTTTGCTTCTCCCTCTGACATTCTCCCCTCTCACGCTCTCTCTCATTCTCTCACACATAAATAAAAAAATCTTAAAAAAGAAAAGAAAGATGGGTGCCTGAGTGGCTCAGAGGGTTAAGCCTCTCTGCCTTTGGCTTGCATTATAGTCTTGGGGTCCTGGGATCTAGTCCCACATTGGGCTCTCTGCTCAGTGCGGAGCCTGCTTCCCCCTCTTTCTCTGCCTGCCTCTCTGCCTATTTGTGATTGCACTGTCAATAAGTAAAATCTTTTTTAAAGAAGAAAACTAATATACCACCTATTAAAAACATTTAAAAAATATATGTTAAAATATTTACCTGAGTTGGTGTAAAATTATATCATCTCATTTTTTAAAGTTCAAACATTTTAAATATTTATTTGAGTAACCTCCACACCCAATGTGGGGCTCAAACTCATGATTCCAAGATCAAGAGTCACATGCTCTACCAACGAAACCAGCCAAAAGTCCCTAAGTTTTTTATCAATTAATTTTTTAAAAAGATTTTATGTATTTATTTATTTACTTGAGAGAGGGAGAGAGCACAGCAGGGGCAGCAGCAGAGGGAGAGGGAGAAGCCGATTCCCCACTGAGCAGGGAGACGACTCAGGACTCAATCCCAGGACCCTGAGATGACATGAAGGCAGACACTTAACCGACTGAGCCACCCAGGTGCCCCAAAATTTTTAATTTAAATATGCATTCCAATAATTATCTAATGAGCATATGAACCCTGTTATATGACATTTTTACAAAAATGGAAAAGACGATGTAGAAATGACAAAGCCTCATAAAACGGCCTCTAAATATCAGTTGTTTCCTCTAGTTTTTCCTTCCTTGGACAGGCCATCTAACTTCTCTTTCTCTAAAACTGACAATCACTGCACGACCCTAAAATATTCTGTTTCCAATGTACTCTTTCTTATGTATTTATTCAACATCTTTCCCATCATTTTCCCCCCAATTTTTTAATGTGGTAAAATACACATAAAATTGACCACCTCAACCACTTTAAAACACATAGTTCAGTGACATTAAGTACATTAATACTGCTGTACAACCATTCACTACCATTCATCTCCAGAATTCTTTCCGACAAAACTGAATCTTTATATCCACTAAATGATAACTCCTCATTTCCACCATTCTATTCTCTGCCTCTAGTTTGACTAATCTCAGTACCTCACATTAGTGGAATCATATAGAATTTATTTTTGTGATTTTTCCAGATATAAGATTTTTGGTTTATGGTTTTTTCTCTTAGCATTTTATTATTTTTTAAGATATTATTTATTTGTCAGAAAGACAGAGTGTGTGAGCACAAGCAGGGGGAGAGGCAGGCAGAGGGAGAAGCAGGCTCCCCCTCATTTCAGTTTACAATATTCACAACCATTATCTCAGGTGATCCTTACAATATTCCACCACAATAAGAGCCAACATTTATTGAGCACTAACCAAATATCAGGGCTTATCTAATCTTCACAAGAACTTCAAGAAATAATTTGTCTCTAACGATATAAAATGCTCATTCTGAGGCTCTTCCCATGCTCCCAGATTTGGCAGTTTGAAGGTGGGATCCAAGAAAATCTGTTCTTTCCTTGTGGATGGTCCCTAGACCTTATTTTAAGAGCTACTTCAGAGTTCAGTACTGACTTTTATGCAGTAGCTCCATACCCAGGCTCTGAAAGGCCATGTTTCATCGACAGAACTCGATCTCAGGTTTCCTGACTCCAAACTACTTTCCCTCATGGTATCTCAAATGGTTTATGAAAATCTCATTTTATTCACATGATAAAAAGAGACCTTTTGTTGTACATAGTTTTTTAGTGCCACAGCTGTCATCTTGTTTGGCTCCTCTCTCCCTCTTATGAACACACCTCATCCTAAAACACCCTTTCCTTCAACTTATCTATCTCTAGAGTGACCAGAACTCATGTTGCCCAGGACAGTTCTTTCAGCCCAGCATAACTGATAACCACAACCCTTCACTCTCTAGAACATCCTGTTTGGCTAATACATAAATTACATGGTCCCACTCATAAACCTGCCCTTCCAAAGGAAACTTCACTTTCCTTGCCCCATTTCAACACATTTCTTGAGCTTTACTCTACAGATGCTGGGATGCAGAAGCAGTGAACAAAACAAAAATCTCAAAGAGTACACAAGGAAATACATAAGCAGCAGATGAGGAGATGCACTGGAGAAAAATCCAGCAGGGTAAGGAGGTTGGGAGATCTGGCCATGGGGAGGGGCTGCTATTTTAAACAGTGGTCAGGGAAGGCCTACGAGAGAAAGCCTTTTGGTTCACGGGAGAAATTGTTTTTCCATCAAAACGCAGCTTGTGAGGTTGGAGTAAAGCAGGGGTAGAGCAGAGAACATGGGAGACTGGTGGGGGTACACTGTGAAGTCTCCCACAGGAAGTTGGCTTCTGCCCCAGTGAGAATGGAAGCCTCTGGAGGCTTCTGCTCGTGACCCTGGCCACTATATTGAAAACTGAAGCGAGCAGAGCTGGAGGATGGAAAGGAAGATAGCAGGGAGTCCATCTGGGAGACCGATAATCCAGTGACATGCGAAGACCTAGACCCGGGGTGGGGGAGGTGGTGAGAAGTGGTCAGGTCCTGGGTGTTTCAGATGCAGAATCGACAGGATTTGCAGACTCACCGGACATGGAGTGTGAGAAAGATAGAGTCAGGATGGACTGTGAGGGTTTTGGCGGGGACCTAGAAGGCCGTGGGAGCTTCTGTGGCAGTCTGGGGCCCAGCCTGCTCCCACTGCCGCTCTCACTAGCAGTTCCTTATCGCTGAGCCCAGTGCACACTTTCCCACCTTCGCCTTCTTGGACCTCTTTCTTGGTTTTGATGCCAAAAGAATCATTTCTTATTTTGCCATATATTCAGCAAATGACCCTATCTGTATCAGTGTTCTGCAGTTATGCTGGATTTTCTCCTCTTCCTCATCCCCACATACAGCTAGTCACCCCAATCTGTCAACTCCTTTCCTGAAAATGTCTCCAGGGCGCCTGGGTGGCTCAGTGGGTTACAGCCTCTGCCTTCGGCTCAGGTCATGATCTCAGGGGCCTGAAATCAAGGCCCACATCGGGCTCTCTGCTCAGCAGGGAGCCTGCTTCCTCCTCTCTCTCTGCCTACTTGTGATCTCTCTCTGTCAAATAAATAAATAAAATCTTAAAAAAAACAAAAAACATCTCCAATTTGACCTTCTTTCCTACTGCCAGATCTTGGGATACAGGTTTCACCCTTTAACTGGACCTCTGCAACAATGTCCATATTGGGAACTTCTTTTGGTCAAACTGCTTCCCACACCACCCCCCCAGTATTATTTCAAAATGAAAATCATTCTTAGAGACAATCTAGGTTCCTTGTCAGCTCCTCAGCGCAGAGGAATGAGAGCACGAGAGAGGGGTAGAGCTAGCTGCCTGAGCCTATGAGAGGTGCTCAACCATCACTCCAGTGTGACGATGTTGACTGTGGTGAGTGCACAGGCCACTCACTTTTCTTATTTGCTGCCTTTATAAACAGGCGGCCAGACTGAAGGTATATAAACTAGCCACTCTACCTGCAGCATCACTTGGAGAAGGGAGAGGCGGAGTTCCTAATACGATTGTTCTTTCCACAGCCAAAGTGAACCTAACCCTTTCACTAACAGAAGGTGGACACTAAACCTGTCTTGTGTGACACTTTCTGGTTGAACGGTCTCTGCCAGATGTTCAAGCTCCCCCTGGGCAGCAATTTAGTTCTCTCCAACTCTGAATCTGACCCGTCTGCTCCTTCCCTGAACATTCCACCAAACCCTCTGGATCTGTCCCCAGCCTCCTCAGGGGCCTCTTACCCCAACATCTGCATAGACTTTCTTGCTCCACCTCTAAGCAGATTTACCCCCAGGACAGACCACCCTGGGAGCCCTTCCCGGGGCTTTTTTTCCTTCCCCTAAACTTGAAGCAGCAGGGTTCCTGGTGGCGGGCTAAGGTTCCTCTAGGTCATACCACTGCCACTCCTACACCAGTCCTCCTTCGTAGGCCCTCAAAAGCTCAATCTTTTTTGAAGCCCATGCTTTTAGACCGAATCCATTAACAAGCAGCATTTTCTTGAAGATTTTTCACTCCAGAATTACCAGCACCAGCTTCTCATGCCCACTGCTTCTGCCATCACTTGCAGCAATTCCCACACCCACAGCAATCCTTTGAACAGCATGGTCTTTTGACATTTTCACTTCCAGTAATGTTTTCTTCCTCCTCCCATCTTCCACTCATATGATCATCACCTAAAAACTTTTACCATTACCCATCACTGCACATGCCAAGCATTAAGCATGTCTAGGTGCACCACACTTCCCCTTCTTCCAGCCCCTTTAATTAATGCTTTCACTCTAAATCAGTGTGGAACTCACCAACTCTACTCAGCAAAGCATGTTACATTCTTACTGGCTTTGGCTGATCAGGACCCATCCCTGGTAGGGATGAGGGGAAGAGGATGCTGGGAACATTACTGTCAACTGTAATTTTGTGCCCACTTCTAATACCTTTGCGCTTTTCTTCTGTTGAGTTCAGCAGCTGAAGTCCTAGTTAAACCCAATGCTCTACTTCCTGGCAATTCTATTTCCCTGGTACATTTGTTTTCCTATTCTCCAAGACAACTATTTACATTTCCTTTTTAAGTCTTTACCTAATCACTATACCAACATGGAACTCAAACTCAAAACCAGAGATCAAGTCACGTGCTCCACCGACCGAGCCAGCCAGATCCCCTACATTTTTAACATCTCTCTCCCTTCTTTTTAAAAAATATTTTTAAAAGATTTTATTTATTTAACAGAAAGATCACAAATAGGCAGAGAGGAGGAAACAGGCTCCCTGCTGAGTAGAGAGCCTGATGTGGGACTCGATCCCAGGACCCTAAGGATCATGACCTGAGCCGAAGGCAGAGGCTTTAACCCACTGAGCCACCCAGGCGCCCCTCTTCTCCCTCTTCTAAGATCCATCAAAAACAAAACAGAAAACCCCCAACTTTTCAAATTTTTATTGAACTTAATTTGAATAGACAAATTGACAAGCCTCAACATCCATTAACATGAAAACCTCCATTTTAATACCTTTCAATAGTTTTGCTTCTGCCCCAATTTTGGGAAAAAAATATATATATTATATATATATATATAAGATTTTATTATTAAATTGGGTGCCTGAGTCAGCTAAGCATCTGCCTTCTGTCCAGTCATGATCGCAGGGTCCTGGGATTAAGCCCCATGTTGGGCTCTCTGGGGAGTCTGCTTGTCCTTCTTTCTTCCTGCTCATGCTCTCTCAAATAAAGCTTTTTCTTTTTTAGATTTTATTTATTTGACAGACAGAGAGAGATCACAAGTAGGCAGAGAGGCAGGCAGAGAGAGAGAGAGGAGGAAGCAGGCTCCCTGCCAAGCAGAGAGCCCGACATGGGCCTTGATCCCAGGACCCTGAGATCATGACCCAAGCCGAAAGCAGAGGCCTGAACCCACTGAACAACCCAGGCGCCCTCAAATAGTTTTTGTTTTTTTTTTTTAAAGATTTTATTTATTTGACAGAGAGAAACACAGCTAGAGAGGGAACAAAAGCAAGGGGAGTGAGAAAGGGAGAAGCAGGCTTCCTGCTGAGCAGGGAGCCGGGTGTGGGACTTGGATCCCGGGTCTCCGGGATCATGACCTGAGCAGAAGGCAGTCACATAACCAACTGAGCCACCCAGGCGCCCCTCAAATAAAGCTTTTTAAAAAAACTTTATTATTAAGTATAATCTCTACACCTAACCTGGGGCTCGAACTCAACCCTGAGATCAAGAGTTCCATTTCCTACCAAGTGAGCCAGCCAGGAGCCCTCAAAATGGTATAGTTCTAAATACATATCCTTGATACTACCATGAAGTAAAACTTTTTTTTTTTTTAAAGAATCTTTGATACTGCCACGAAGTAAAACTTTTTTTAAAAAAGAATTTATTTGACAGATCACAAGTAGGTAGAGAGAACAGAGGAAGCAGGATCCCTACTGAGCAGAGAGCCCAAAGCAGGCCTCAATCCCAGGACCCTGAGATCATGACCTGAGCCGAAGGCAGAGGCTTTAACCCACTGAGCCACCCAGGTGCACGAAAACTTTACCTATTATACACAAAAAAGTTTTAGCCACTTACTAACACATTATCCACCCTTAAGCTGTTTTTGTTACCAGTATCATCCATGCTGCCTGCCATTGTTTCCTTTCCAAATTCTACATCCATCCATCTCCATGCACTGCCCAGGCCCTTAAATACAATGTTTTTTTTTAACAGAATCCATGACAAGCATCCTCACCTCACTTCTCATTTTGAATAAAACATGTCACATGCCTGATAGAGGATACCTAATTTCTTGCCACTCTGCTGCTTACTCGGCTATAGCCACATATTCTTATGAAGGGATGAGATATTTGTAATTGTTAAGGTGGAGCACCGGGCTCAAAGCTAAGTGTCAAAACTAAGACAGTTATGAGGACACCATTGCTGCTGCTTCGGCACAACAATGCAGCCACTCTCCCCTAAGTGTTGACTTCTCCCTGGTCTCCTGCTTGCACCATGTGACTACCGGGCCAGCATTCTCTAGGTTGCCTCAGAGACTCAGGCTACCTAATCCTTACATGTGGTGAAGGTCCAAGACCAGTGGAAAATGCATAGGTAGTTCGCAACAATGACATCAAGACTGTACCACAAGAAACTTTCTTCCTTGCTGTGGTTTTCAAAATCACACTTTAACATTACAGGTCTCCCCTGCTATCTGAAAGCACTGCATTCCTCTAGAAGCCTCTGTAAGCTAAATAGTGAAATGTGAAGAAGCAATTACCATTAACTTGTACAGAAAAACTTGTGTTCTCAGAAACAAAAAATTATGTCCTAGGCTTTTCTGATACCTTGGGATTTATTTTGGTAATGGATATAACAGAGGGCTTGCTTCAGCAGCACACGTACTAAAATTGGAGTAAGACAACATTAGCAGGGCCCCTGCCCAAGGATGACATGCAAATTCATGGCATGTTCTCTATTTACTTATCCAAACATTTAAAAAATGCTGATTTGAAGGGGCACATGCACTCCAATGTTTATATCAGCATTATCAAATTATGCAAAGAGCCTAATGTCCAGATGAATAGACAAAGACGTGTATATATACACATAAATATAAAATGGAGTATTACTTGGCCACTCAAAAGGAACAAAACCTTGCCATTTGCAACATGGATGGCACTAGAGTGTATTATGCTAAGCAAAAATAGAGAAAGACATATGACTTCCCACAAAACAGATGAACACAGGGGAAGGGAAACCACCATTAAGACATTCTTAAATACAGAGAACTGAGGGTTGCTGGAGGGAGTGGGCTAAATGGGTGATGGGCACTGGGTATTATGTGATGAATCATTGAATTCTACTCCTGAAACCAACACCACAATACCACATTAACTTGAACTTAAAGAGCATAAATACTTACAGTTCCAAACTATGGCAACTTGATGTGTTATTTTTCTTTTTTCGAAGATTTTATTTATTTGACAGAGAGAAACACAGTCAGAGAGGGAACACAAGCAGGGGGAGTGAGAGAGGGAGAAGCAGGCTTCCCGCTGAGCGGGCAGCCCAATGTGGGGCTCGATCCCGGCACTCCGCGATCATGACCTGAGCCGAAGGCAGTCGCCCAACCAACTGAGCCACCCAGGCGCCCCTCTGATGTGTTACTTCTTAGGGAAGGAGACTGGTGGCCCCACTCTTACTGCCCAGCATATTGCCCTCTCTAACACAGTTCACACTGCAGCGAAACCAACACACCAAATACTACTTTCATAAAAGTGAGATTTCTTGGTTAGCAAAAGCAGTAACGTAGGTCTTTCCTAAAAAGTACAGTGGTATGGTATAATGCAGAATTTTGAAGTGAGGAATACCTGTATTGGGTATTTAGGCAATATTGTTGTCATTTCCACGATACAGACATATCCTAGGGATGCAATTATAAAAAATATACTTTAGGGGCGCCTGGGTGGCTCAGTTGGTTAGGTGACTGCCTTCGGCTCAGGTCACGATCCCGGAGACCCGGGATCGAGTCCCACATCGGGCTGCCTGCTCGGCGGGAAGCCTGCTTCTCCCTCTCTCACTCCCCCTGCTTGTGTTCCCTCTCTGGCTGTGTTTCTCTCTGTCAAATAAATAAAATCTTAAAAAAAAAAAAAAATATATATATATACACTTTACATACCACCAACAGTATTCAAAATCTATTCCATTGTACTCTTGCTAGCAAGCACTGAGCATCTTCAAAAAAGGCAAAAAAAAAAAAAAAAAAAAAAAAAAAAAAAGTTGGCTCCAAGTTTGGAAGGAGTTTGAAAGACACTAGCCTACTTGAACGTTATTTTCCCACCTTATTCACCAGTCCCCTTAGAACTAAAGATACCAGGGCAGTACAACCTTGGTTGTGAAATCTGAGCACATTCTGGAAAGGGGCACCACCACCTGGACTTACACAGAATTGCAAGACCCCTAGAAATATCACTCTAAATCCCCAGCACCTTCTCCCCCTGGGCCCAAAAAACTGGTCACAATGATCCCAAATGAGCATCTGGCAAGACACTGACAAGAATGAACAAAACAGGTTTAGGTTAGAAGGGAGTTGAGACCACAAAAATTATTTTCACTGACTATTCCATATTCTTTAACAAGTCTTCCTACAGGCATTTACACTTGTTACCAACTCCAATCAACCACACACAGAGGAGTGAGCCTGTTTACAGATGACAACCAGGCTCTGTGGCAGGCTAAAGTAACTCTTCCACAAGGATGGAAGTAAGTGGGGTTTGCAGAAATCAGAATCCAATTAGAGCATGCTAGAGCAATACCCTCTCCTCTTTGCCACTGTCCCTCAGCAAAAACAACTTATAAAAAGGAAAATGGCCAAATCATCACAGTAAATGTTTTCTGATGTTTAGTATGAGCCCATAAGTATGTCACTTCAAGTACAAATTTTAAGGTTATTTCTGAGTAGTCCAGTGAATACCATCTATTTGCAGCTAGGTTTAAGCTAAGGGTCCGATGGCCAGCTAAGGACTTACACACTAAAATTACGACAAGACAGAAATATACACAAAGACAATTATTTAAGACCTTTATTAACGGGTGCTTGCCGTTTGTTGACTTTTTTGAAAAAATCAAGTTGTAAACTTTTATTACAAATTAAAAATGAGGTTCTTAAAAATCTCAAGTTGACCAGATATGAAACAATTTAAAAACCTTTAAAGGTGTATTGAGAAAAACCAGGCTTTTTTTTTTTTTTTTTAAAAAACACGTTTGTCATTACCAAAAAGAGACGTCTTTAGGTAAAAATAATAAAAACCCCATGCTGCATAGATAATGCAGATAGTTCTATTTATCTGGTCAATGGGCAAAAAGCAAGCACTTAAGGTCTTCAGCTCCAATCTTTTGTTCATTTCTTATTGCTGGAATTTCATCTTCATTTCTTCGTGTTGGATGACTAAACTGTATAAAAAAAAATACATACATACATACATATATAAATGTAAGGTTATCCTGCACAACTGACTACAATGTTCTTTTAGTACTGCTCCAGATCCCAGCAGCTAAGTACGGAAAGCATTAACAAATCTATTTCTTTATCCCAAGACACTGATCCAACAGGGGTGGACAATGCTCTGCGACAAGAATGGCTACTGTCAGGTTCTGGATGACCTTTTGTCACCCAGAAAATAATAGAGGGGAAAAAACCAAAAGTATCACTGGCTAGAAATGACAATTCCAGAGCCAAACAGAGACAGTTACGTGCTTCTCAGTAACAAAAAAATTAATGCAAAGGAATCACTTCACTTTAGAACTGATACGCCGGAGCTGCCATTTTCCCCAGAGACTATACTGTTCACCACCACGCAGGTTATTAATTCTAGTAAGCTATCCCACTTTTTTCTGAAAACAAACACAATGTAATCATGCTTCTTAGGATAAAGTTATAGCAAGACGTAACTCAGCTTACTGCTGAAGTCACAGATTTCATTCAGAACACCTGACAAAAGGCTCTAATAATATTCAAGTATTATTTAGACAGGCCAAGTACGGCCCTGATACTTGCCATTTAGGCAATTTCAAGAGGACTATGGGTGAAAGACATCCTAAGTAACACCGGCTCATCTCAATCAACTGGGATTTTTCTCTTCCATGAATGGACACCACTCATGACTGCTCAGAGGGCAGCATGCCACCAATGCCTACTTACCCGGATGATGGTAGAGATGGTAAGCCGGCATTTACTCAGCCCCGCCCTGCTCAGCCTCGGGAGCGGACGAATTCTCAGCTGGTGGATCGGCTGCTTTTGTCTCTTTGCCATCTTGTGGTTTAGGGTTTTCTGGGCGTCTGCGTCGGTAATTGAAGTTGCGGCGGTACCGACGTTGAGGTGGCTGCTGACCCTGGGTCTCATCTCCTTGATTTTCCTTATCTTCCTCATTGCCATCCTCTCTAGGTTGTCTTTGGCGAGGAGGACCCCTGGAATGAACATTGTGCAAAGTGTCTGCAACGATAAAACCTTCATTCTTTAATCCACCCACCAGTGTTCTCACTTGGGTCAACTAAACACCGCATCTGATCTGTTTGTCAAAAAACAAAAAAGAACAAACTTGGTTCCCATTTCAAAAACTGAATGGGATGACTGTGCAAGGATCTGGAAGTGTAAATTAGAAGACGAGCATTTAAAACTGGTTTTAGGGCGCCTGGGTAGCCAGTGGGTTAAAGCCTCTGCCTTCGGCTCAGGTCATGACCTCAGAGTCCTGGGATTGAGGCCTGCGTTGGGCTCTCGGTTCGGCAGGGAGCCTGCTTCCTCTGCTCTCTCTGCCTACTTGTGACCTTTCTCTCTGTCAAATACATAAATAAAATGAAGTCTTTAAAACAACAACAACAACAACAACAAAAAACCAACAAAAAACCAACAACCCACCTGGTTTAATGGACTAACAAACTTTTACATGCAGTATAACCTATTACAAAATTAATCATGAAATAACTAAAAGTGGCACACCACCAGACACTCTGATGTCATTTTAAATGGGCTCCATGGTAACCGGGTTTGGGAACAAGTGCTACTAATCTTGTACAAATAGATGAGCACTTGCTATAAAGAAGATTCTCTATGTAAATCAAAACACACAGTAGCCATTAGTCATTAAGAAAATGCAATTCAAAACAAAGAGGCCACTTCATACCCTCCAAGATGGCCACCATCAAAAGATCAGAAAAGCCACCAGTGCCGGTGAGGATGTGGGAAATTGGAACCCTGACACGTTGCTGGTGGGAATATAACGTGAGTGCAGCAGCTTTTGGAAAACAGCCTGGCAATTCCTCAAAATGTTAAAAAGAGTCACTATGTGATCCAGCAATTCCAATCAAGAGGCAAAGTATCCATTTCATGATTACCAACAACAAAAATACACAAACAATCCCAAGTTCCCATTAGCTGACTAATGAAGAAACAAAATAGGACATCCATGCGGTAGACCCTGAGTTACCCATGAAAAGGCAGACTGGTAGTAGTCAGGGGCTTGGGGTATAGGGAAATGAGAAACTGTTAATGGACACAAGGGTATTTTCCTGGCTAGGGGTGAGGGGAAGGAGTGAAAATGTCTAGAATTAGAGATAGTGGTAATGGTTGCATAACTGTGTGAATACTAAGATCCAGAGTTGTACACTTAGAATAACCTGAAATTAAAGGTATCAGGACCAAAGAAAGTGTCGCATCAAGACTTCCAACACCAAGAAAAAGATTAAAATTACTTTTGCTGGTGACTATAAATGTCAGAAAGCAGAGGTTTATCTTAGCATCCCAGAAACATCAAGATTAGTAGTAGCATGCCTTTTATACCTATTGGTTATCATGGGCTCCAACTAATTCCCCTCCCCTTTTCCTGAAACCCTTTTCCTAGTTTTGGGACCTCATAATCAGTCTTTGGCAAACCTCTCTGGCTTTCCCCTGAAGCCTTCCAATGTGGCTGCTTCACCCAATCACTGTGGCTTCTAAGTCAATTTTCCCCATTTCTTCCTAAAACTCTGAGCTTTTCAAATCTTACGTCAGGCTACGTTCCATCTACTATTCTTTTCCTGTTGTAGTTATCCTGACAAGCCCAAATAACCTGGACATTTAAATTCTTTACCTCCCATCCAATTGTTTTTCCTATCTGGGTTCTCCCAATTTTAAGGATTCCACTCTCCAAACACTCATTTTCCTATTCTCCTAGTTTAATTCTGTCTTGTTCTCCCATTCTTTATTTCCATTAGGGTTTATAATCCAGCATGCCTATCACTTACTCTATCTCCCATTCTCCCTTAATATTTTTCTCCCTTCTTACCCAAGTATAAAGCCCCCCATTAATTATGAAATCCCTACTCCAGGATCTTCATTTGGATCAACAAATGCTGGACAAATTCAACTCTGCTCAATCTGACCTTGCTGCTCAAAAATGGCTGGAAAATACAACCATGCTGGGTGGATCTTGTAACCACTGCTCTATTATTTGATTTCCCCTAGCACTTTTTCTAGAGATAATTTTATATTCTTTGTCCCAAATTCCTCTCTAGCTGTGTTTCTGTGAAATAAATAAAATCTTTTTTAAAAACTTATTTAGTTATTTGACAGAGAGACAGCGAGGGAGGGAACACAAGGCAGGAGCAATGGGAGAGGGAGAAGCAGGCTTCCCGCTGAGCAGGGAGCCCGAAGTGGGGCTTGGTCATGACCTGAGCCGAAGGCAGACACTAACAACAGCCACCCAGGCGCCCTGCAATGTTTCAACAAGGTATCTTTGTCAAGGTTTAAACTAGTTTGAACAACAGTTCAGGCTCGACAAAGGTTATCCGTCAGCATCAAAAATAATCTTCCCTACTCAACAGGGGAAATCCACTGATCTCCAACACCTAGCACATGGCTAACACAATGTCCTGGTACAGATTTTAATGAACCAGGGCTACAACTCCAGGCCATTTTCATGAAATAACAACTCAGGACAAAACACACATCACGGGAAACAAGAAAAAGAATAAATTATGGACACTGGCTACTGCAAAACTCTCAATGCACATATAATGATGCATAGTGCGATCTTAGCTGGGTTCCTAGTTCCCAAAGCTTCAGTATTCCATCTTCCTTCAAGTATTTTTATGTGTTAATATGTGTGTCCAGAAACCTCTCTTACAGAGTCAATGTATTTTGAAGACTTCTATATTGTATTTTGGGTAATTATACAGTAAGGAATTTCTTTCTTTTCTTTTCTTTTTTTTTTACAGTAAGGAATTTCTTAAACTTATTTGGAGATGTACAGTTAAAGCTGTTACGGGTGATGAGTTTAGAGTTATTACTGTATCGCCTTAAGTATACAAACTGTTACTTTTCGGGACCACATGTAGAGACTCAATGCTTTAATAAAAAGACCCTTAAAAGAAACAGCTGTTAACATCATTCTATCCATCCACTGCGGGATATACTGAATGCCTCAAATATATCACATGTTTATATACTAAACATATCTGGCTCATGAAACTCTTCTCCAGTTACTATATACTTTACTGGAGTGATTTCAGTTTAGTGTGTCACTTAAGGGTGACAAAAAAAACCCTAAACTGAGAAGTGATTAATGGAAAATTATGCCATCTCAGAGGTGACACTATAGATTCTTCATTTATAATTAAGGTGCAGCTTACACATTCCTAATGCTTTAAAGGCAATGCTTACCTTTCTCCCTTCTAATGAAGCAGGTCTTAAACATGTAACATACTTTGAACTATTCTCTTACCTGTTCAAGGACAGAAAAACTGAAATTCCATAACCTCATTTCAGGGGGGTGGGGGTGGGAGAGAGAACCCCCAACTGTATATAAAGCAGACCTCATCTACACAAGCTGTTTTTAACCAGTGCCAGCAAAGAACACATTCTCAAAGATAACTGACTTCAGGTTCACCTCTTTGGCATCTGACAAAAGAAAATGTTAAGTGTTAACAGACTCCAAAAGGCTGCAGGAGAAGCTGGATGCTGCTGAGCCCTAACATATGCTTGAGAAATTTAATACAAACCATACCTGCGGAATCGTGGTCTATAACCCCGATACATATTCTGTCTCACTGGTCTACCTTGTTCTCCTGCACCCTGGTTGTCAGCACCCTGAAAAGACAATCAAGCTGACTGAATCAGTAACAGAGTAAAAACCCAATCAGACAAATCCAAAGTCTGCATGCACGAGTTAAAAAAAAAAAAAACCAATCATCTAGTAACTATAATTATACCATTAATCTTTTAGAAATCAAAAAAATGCTTCCCATTAATTACTCCCATATAGAGGAAGACACCCAGAAAATGCTTAAAACGCAGTCTTACTTAAAGTTACCACATGCTGTTCATTCTTTTACTTTTTGGTGAAAACTTACTTCCATCACTTCTCCCTGCACAGGAGGGTTGGAATACTGTGGTCGACGCCCATAGGGTCTCCGCATGTAGTAAGGTGGGAACCGTCGCCTGCGGTAGGGCCGGCGCTGTTGGGCCTGGCCTTCGGGAGCACTTTCCGATCCCTCGTTCTTTTCCCCACTCTCACTATTCTGGTAATTCTGCTGGTAATTGCGTGGAGGACCCCTGCGACGTGGATAGCGTCTATAATGGTTACGGTCTGCTGCATATTTACTGCCTTGCACTGGAACTCCACCAGGGCCTGTCACATTTGCTGCTTCCGCACCCTATAAAAGCCATCATATATTGACAGTGACAACAGAATTAAGCACACTTACCAAAAGTTACACAAAACAAATAAAAAAGGGTCTATGTGGCCAGGGGTGCATAAAAATGATTAAATATCAGTTCCTCACTGTTCTGAAGAGATTGCCCTCTAACTGCAGCCAGCACATTAGGCTTGATGCACCTGTGTTCATGTGGTCACCTGACCCATCCATCCACATTAGAGCCACCATCCTAACGGATGAGATCTCCAAAATATTTCCATACTGAAGTCAAACCTTTACACAAAAAGCATCCTCACCTTTTCTCCTTCAACAACATCAAACTCCACAGTCTCTCCATCTCCTACACTGCGAAGGTACTTCCTGGGGTTATTCTTCTTTATGGCAGTCTAGTAATATCACATTCCAAAAATAGATTAACAGGGGAGAATAATGTGCTTTTTCATTCAAAATGTACCAGAGTCAATATTATTTTAGCTTGGATATACACTTAAAATTAGCTTTAAGTAAGACCAAACCGTCAATAAATTTAGGAAAACAGGGACCGATGCTACCCCCAACCTCAACCAAAATGCTCTAATCTTACAAGGCCCCAGCATTTTACCACTATTTTCCAAACTAAAACAAGTAATTTAACACTCAAGACACAACAATATGTATTTTTTTAAAATGCCTTTTGCAGAAGCATCATATGTAGCTTTATACAAAATGAGGATATCCATCTATCCCCCAAAGACTGCACTTAATAGTAGAAGCTAGCCCCACACAGGGCCAGTTTAGATGACAGGCGAGTTTAGTTTTGCATGCTTCAAAGTTGACCAAACCAACCATATCAAACTCAATTACAAATGTCAACCAAATCCCTTCCAACTGGTCTGTGATTAATACTTCAATGGAAATGCAATTCACATGTATTGACTATGCGCCACTCTTTACATCATCTGACCACATGGGAGAGTCAGTTATTACCTCCTCAGGATACAAATAAATCTCACATCGTTACTTGTTCTCTAGACTGCTACAACTAAATAAAAGGGGAAGAATAACACCTCATGTTTGAGTGTAATACATAAATAATAAAGTTCTTTCATGCATTACCTAGTCAATCCCATTATGACGAATGATATGAGGTATTATTACTCCTTTTTTTTTTTTTTTACAAATAAACAGGCTTTTAAAGCTTAGGTGACTTGCCCGAGGTCACACAGCTTCAGTGGCACAGTATGGACTTTTCTAAATCCAGGTCTTGGTACTCCAAATCCCATGTTCATTCTACTACATCACAGCGGTATTCCTGACAGGATCACTCATGCATTTCCATTCCATGGGAGGCAGGACAACCAACAAAGCTGAAGCCAATTAAGCTAAGTTGCCCAGAACTGCAGTCTCCTTGATACACTAAGACCTGAGCATCCGAAGTTCCAAGAAACAACTAAATGTTGAACCACTTCCAAGATAAAGAGGAAAGCATATTGGTGACACCTGTGGGTCAGTACCAAGTGGGTGACATGCATTCAACCAAATAATTGCTCTCATCTGTCATCTAAACGTCACAGTTTTCATACCTTCCATATATAGCCAACTCAATTACCTGCAGTCATAGGGGATAGCACAAGTATGGATAATTATACAATCTCAAAATTTATTTTGGTCAGCATCTTTAGAACATCCCCAATTTCCCCAAACCCTTTTGTGCTGCTGACAAGTAACAAAACTGACCAGTCTTGTCTCTTGTTCCTAAATGTGCACATTCCTTTGAATATGCAGATGTAAGGAACACAACGGAGTCAGCATTCAACTTTATAAAACATTTGTTTAAAAAAATAACATTGAGCAGTCCTATATTCATATTTAGGATTTATTTTTTTTTAAGTTCATTTTTTAAAAAAAGTAATCTACATACCCAACATGGGGCTTAAACCCATGACCCCGAGGATCAGGAGTCTCACACACTCTTCCTACTGAGCCAGCCAGGTGCCCATATGTTTAAGTGTTCCCATACTTATATATTTGACCTTGAGATTTTCTGATAAGGTTTTGGACATACTAGAAATGATCTGGCTCCCTTGACTGCCACTGAATGCTGTGCCTCAGAAAGCGACAAAGCACCAACCTCAGACAGCCCTTCCTAAGGAAAGCATGCTGCCATCCAAGCTCACATGTGCCTGAGCAACAGTGTGAGTGGGAAAACTATCTTTTGATGTCTGGATAGAAAGTACAAAAGAGTGGTTAAAAAGCTCTTAAGAGTGATTTTCAATATAAGATAGTAATATTTCAACACTCTTGGTGAAAAAACTGCAGTACACACAACTACACATACACAACTGTGTTCTTCCTATCCAATGCACACCTGTGAGGATAATGAAGTCCAATGGAGCCCATGGGATACCGAAGTTTGATATATTAGTGTTTACTTGGCAGTGGCTTAAATAAAAATAATGCTTAATGATGAAGCACATTCCAAAGTATTTTTCTTAGAGGTACTTGTGAAAAAGTTCAGCATATGGTACCTAATCCCATGTTAGCTTTTTCCTGAAGCCAATGTAAAAAATTTTAATGAATAATTACCAGCTTTGTCACACTGCCTTTTCACTCAATCCTAAACTAGTGAGGATTTATAAATTTTCCAAGCCAACCAAAATTCTCAAAGATAATTCCCAAAGTGCTTTTAGAATAAACAGAAGGACCTAGGCTAACTTTGCTGGTGTTCTAGCATTCACTTCAAATTTATATGTTTTGCAGCTTGTCTTATTTTCCCCATGAGTATTGATTATTTGTCCTTACCACAGAGGTAAAATGTTACAGTGTTTGAAAATACCCCACCAAAGTTTCTGTGTATTTATAGCAAAATTAGTTCAAGTTTAGGCTAACAGAGACTTTTTTCTTCCTTTGAAATTGGGTTTCAAAACTTTAGTATGAGTTGAGCACATTTCCTCATTTAAAAAAGCAAATTTTGAAATACCTATTTTAATTAAGTAAACCACCAATATAATGTCTTAATGTATACATTTAAGCATGCTCCCACTCTTCCTGTGGGAACTAAATTGTTTGGTGGTTGGATATAACAACCTTTTTGCAAGGAACAATAGTTGAGAAAACATCCACCCCTTTCTTTCTTCTCACAACCCTTAAAACTAGGACTGTAAACATTCACATGAGCACTCACCTGGTGTACAAATACATCTTCCTTGGTGTCATTCCTACAAGACAGAACCAAATTGAACAAGTCATAAGCGGGTTGCCAAAGGTTAAGAATAAGCATGGTTGGTTGTGCATTTCCTCTCTTTTTCTTACTGTTAGAAACTTTCTGGCTGCCAACCAGCCACCAGGAAATTTAAAGCAGAAACATAGTTTCTGTTTCTTTCTTTCTTTCTTTTTTTTTTTTTTGAGACCAAGCAGTTGCCAGAAGTTGTAACCTCACTACCTGAGAAGGATTTTTTTTTTTTAAAGATTTTTTATTTATTCGACAGAAACACAGCTAGAGAGGGAACACAAGCAGGGGGAGTGAGAGAGAGAGAAGCAGGCTTCCCGCCAAGCAGGGAGCCCCATGCGGGGCTTGATCCACCCAAGCAGGTGGCAGATGCCTAACAACTGAGCCACCCAGGTGCCCCTTGCAGGGCAAGTGTCTAAAAAAAAGTGCCAAAAAAAGTCTAAGTGTGACCTACTAAGCCATTAAGGTTATTAAGAGGGTTTAAGCGACCAGCAACTAACATTCCCTATTATCCTACCAAATATTAACAACTTTCCAGTATACACCACTCTTTCTCCATTCACATGGCAACAAGCACTGTACTGGAGAACCAATGAGGCAAAGACAAATTAGTTTCCTACAAGCACACACCCTTCACTTCGTATCAGACACCATTTCACAGCAATCATTAAATATCTAGTCAAACTGTGCTAAAGAAATATGGCTGAAGTATCCGCTTTAGGACTTTAAAAAGTAGTGTTCAAGAAGGAAATATGTGCCTTAAGTCTTAAAGAAGTTTACTGGAAAATGAGAAAGATGTCCCAGAGGGAAACAGAAAGGAGGGCATGGACCTCGGTAAAGCAGCAACTAGCCAATTCAATACAAGTAGAGTTCAAACTGGCTGGAGCATGAGGGCTGTGGGTGGGGGAGAGTTAAGAATAGGGACTAAAGGAGCGCGTTTGTAGGGGAGACACCAAAGGCTTTTGAGTAGAAGAATATGGCATAACATCATTAGATGTTAACATTTGGTGGCTATTACGGTAATTTCATTTACAAGAGGAGCCCAATTAGTTCTAAAAAATAGAGGCCCAGACGAGGACTGATGGAAGCCTAAACTAAGGGGCCATGTGTGAGGTAATATATTTGAGGATCTCTTTATTGTGGTAAAAATGGGAAAAACTATATGGATACATGGATTTTGGAAGTGAGGGGAAACTAGGAGAATGAGCTTATTTTAGCTAGGACACTAGGGTTAAGATGATGATATTATATAAGCAAAAACCACAGGAGAAACCATTTTCCATACCTTTACTGACCTCCCAAACCCTCTTCATTTTGTCCAGTAGGTGAGGAGAATGGGCTCACTGAGAGTTCTAATGTTTAATGACCAAAGGAACAAAGGTTGCAATGAACTAGACTGACTGGCTTACTGACTGCTGGCTCCTTCTTGAAATGTAGAAGAAGAAATGCACCAAAGAACCCACACAGCTTGAACTATCATAACATGATGACATTTCATTTATGGGAAGAGAATTTTATACAAATACCCAGAACACTGCAAAAGCTACTCAAGGCAATGGATCAAAAACTAACTTTTACAAGCTAAGTACTAGGAAACCTAGGGACTTAATGGCTGCCATAATGCCTGTCAAATAGGTCCACAGACATTCCACAAAGTTCCATAGCCATCACTATTAAGTTCTCATCTCCAACACTGGGATTGAATTCCAAATCCTGGGTGGGCCCTAAGGAGAAGTGCTACAAAAATGTGGTAGAGTAGTAAAGGTGGGCAGTCTAGAACAGGAACTCTCAACAGGGGCAGTGCTGACCACCATAAGCCATTTAAAGTTGTTCCAAAGATGGTCACTATTTCCAGATTGGGGTGAAGTATGTCAGGCTTGCTGGAGGACTAATTAAGAAGAATTATTTGGTATCCTAGTGGACTTCATGTAAGTACATTTATTATAACTTGAACTTTGAATCTGGTATTTCAGTTTTAATATGCATTAAGTTTACTAAAAATGCAACTTCCACGGAGAGACATTTTCATTTATTGATAATGCCACTTTTTACCTGGGTAGCCAACACATAATTTCTTTTGTCAGTTAGTCTCTGTGGCAGCACTATTCCTGTCTTCTGATATAGCTGCAAATAGCTATGTTTACAGAATACACTATACACCACAATAAAAAGCAATATAAGTAGTTATCTACAGATTTTACTTCAAGGTTGCAATAAAAGTCATAGAATTTACCAACTACTTGTCTAGTAATTAGAACAAATTTTTTTTTCATTTTAAGATTTTTATTTATTTGAGAGAAAAAATAAACACAAGCAGGGGGAGAGGGAGAAGTCAGCTCCCCACTGAGCAGGAAGCCCAATGTAGGGCTCCATCCCAGGACTCTAGGATCCCCTGAGCCCAAGGCAGATGCCAATCGACTGAGTCACCTGGGCACCCCTAGAACAATCTTCTTAAAAACAGTACAAGGTAGGCAAGACACACAATGCATCCCCTGAATGACAGTTTAAGGAGTTGTTTTGTGGGTATAAAGATATATAGAAACCAATAAAAAGCTCATTAATATGTACCAGACAAGAGCACTCATTTATTCTGTTGACAACAAACCAGCCTATTTGGGAATTAACATGGCCAAGGAACATATGGATATTAGGAGAAAATTTGACAGCTCAGAGAAATGCAGTTTTAGCCTAGATAGAATACTACAGTCCGGAAGCATTAGATCAACCTACAACTTAAGTGACTATGCAGAAATTCAAGGTACTGCCAAAAGAAAACCCAATTTTTAGTTCTCATTCCACTATTAACAGCTGTCTCATCTGCAAAATGGGAAAAATTAGATACAACAGCTTAACTTACTGAGGATTTAAGTTCCAGATACTGTTCCAAATGCTTTAACTCTATATACATACCATTCAAGCTTCACAATCCTGAGGTAGACACTATCATTAACCCATTCTACAAATTAGGAAAATGAAGTATGTGTTCACCTTCTCAGTGGTAAAATCTGACTCCACAGACCCTGACCTTTACTATGTTAAGATCTCAGAAAGGACCAGTTCAAAAACCTTTACATTTTTAGCTCTAGGAGTAGCTTACAGCATTATAGTCTAGTTTTTAGAGGACAACAAATAACAAGCACCCCTATATTCTCACTCACATTACATAGCTATTCTATTTAATTAGACCAAGATCCTAATGCGCATCTCCTCCCTAAATGTAAAAACCATTTTGGGCTCTTAAGTCATATAAAAATAGACAGAGTGGTGGTTGGTTGACCCCTGTCTGTAGTTTTACTAGAGAAAAATGCATGCTCAGGCTACTAGAGATCTTACTGAAGAGGAAAAAGTAGCAATTAAAATAAGCTGACCAGGGCACCTGGGTGGCTCAGTCTGTTAAATGTCTCTGCCTTCAGTTCAGGTCATTATCCCAGGATCCTGGGATTGAGTCCCATGTGGGGCTTTCTGCCCAGTGGGGAGTCTGCTTCTCCCTCTTCCCCCTGCTCAAGCTCTATCAAATAAATAAAATCAAATAAAATAAGCTGATCAAAATGGATCATCAAGAAATATATTTTAAACCTTTAGCCTGAAGTCAGTTTGCCTTCAGTTTAGGTCATGATCTCAGGGTCCTGGGATAGAGGCCTGCGCTGGGCTCTCCTTGGTGGAAAGTCTGCTTCTCCCTTCCCTCTGCGCTCTCTCCTTCTTGCTCTATCAAACAAAATCTAAAAAAAAACAAAAACAAACAAAAAAAAAAACCCACAAACTTAGGGGATCCCAGGTGGCTCAGTGGTTAAGCCTCTGCTTTCAGCTCAGGTCATGATCCCAGAAAGTCCCAGGATTGAGCCCCGCATCAGGCTTCCTGCTCCGTGGGAAGCTTGCTTCTCCCTCTCTCACTCCCGCTGCTGTGTCCCCTCTCTGGCTGTGTTTCTCTGTCAAATTAATAAAATCTTAAAAAAACAGCAACAAAAAAAACCAACGTAACAAAACAAAACCAAAATCCCCCTTTAGCTATTATTAACATATCAAGGAAGAACAGAGACATTCCCAGTACTGCGCCTTACCTTTTATGGTATATGCTGAGAACCAAGAGACACACTTCTAACTTTACCATACTTTACTGAGGGTGGAAAATTATGGACAGGGCAGACTAGTACAGTAATAAGTTAGTTCACTAGGGGTGCCTGGGTGGAATGGTCGAGTATGTGTCCAATTCTTGGTTTTGGTTCAGGTTGTGATCTCAGGGTTATGAGATCCAGTTCCATGTTGGGCTCTGTGCTCACCAAGAGTCTGCTTAAGACTCTCTCTCCCTTCTCCCTGCCCCACTTCCCCCACCCTCAAAATAAACAAATAAATCTTAAAAAGCAGCTAGCTAGCTAGGCACTGTGCTAAGTAGCAGTAACAGAAGTTAACACATGGCCTATCCTCAAGTATTTCAACTCAGAAGGCCACCACCTTTGATCCAATGCAGCAGCTGAATTACCAAATACCCTTTTCCACATATTATAGTATGTTAAGTCCTACTGATTAGAGAGGAGGAAGAGGAAAGAAGAGCAGGCAGTATATATGTAGAGCAGTGGTCAGCATTCCTTAGTAGAAGAACCACTGGAGCCAAGGTTAGAATCCTGGCTATCCCCATTACTAACTACCTGATTTCCGGCAAGTCACCTTATTTGGACAATGGGAATAAAACAACACTTAACCTAAAAACCACATTAGAATCAAACCCAAGCCCATCCATTCATACTGCTGCCACGTGAGACATTATTTTACTGGCAGCCCAGAGCCCAGTACTGCTGTCCAAAACAAATAAAATGCAAACTCAATACAGGTTTGCCCTGTTATCTGAAAGTTCACTTGATACCACTTCACTTTCCTGGGAGGTTTTATAGGAATGCACTACTTTTGGACAGCATGGGAAAATCTGTATTTAGGTTTATTTCCTAGTAGCCACAATAAAAAAAGTAAAAGCAAGTAAAATTAGTTTTACCATTTAAACATGTACAAATCAATATAAAAAACTGAAGTATTTTACATTTCTTTTTTCATACTAAGCCTTCATAATCTGCTCTGTATTTTACACTCTGAAAAGTAGGTTCACAAACGCAAGCTGTTCATAAGAAAGTGGTTCAAAACAAACACTAAATTGGGTATCAGTTTAAAATTCAAGTTAAAAAAAATTCCGTGTCTCAGATGCAAAAACCACATTTCCCTACACGTCTAATTGTTACTGTACTGGACAGCACAGGCCTACAATATTCCAATAGTGTCACTCCGTACAGCAGTCCTCCTGCACTCAGGTGTAGGCTTTCTGCTGGATTCCACTACTCCACTTCTTGCTGTTAATTAAGTGCATTACTTACACTGAAAATTTTTCAGAAAACCCCTCTCTCAGGTTTTCTCACCTAACTAGTAATATTGTCCTTATTCAGCAAATGAGGCCACAGTATGGACTTCAAGTAAAAAAGGAAAACAGTGAGAGGCTGAAGAAATAAAGGGATTACCATTTTAAGTTTGGAAAATGCTAAAAAAGAAATTCTGCTGGGATTTACAAATAGAAGTCTCTTAGAAGTTCCCAATGTAGCACAATGAAGGTAAAAACAGGTAGCCAGCCCTATTAAACTCCTATACTACTACATTTACCCAGATTAAAGTGTTTCAAAATGTTCTAAAATTTTAGGAAACTTACCAAGCCCTTTGAACAGCTTAAATTGCCCAACTGCACAAATTATTAATTTAAGTCATAAAAAGCTCTAGGACTTATGCTCCATGACCCAAAGCATTCAGACACCAATTTCCAAGTTCTGCAGATGGTCATAAGATAGTAAACCCTACTTCTTTCTTGTTTTCTTTTAAACACTTCTTATGGGCAGCAGGCACGCTATTTCCCCCATTATTTTCTTTCTTCCTTTTTTTTTTTTTTTTAAAAAGATTTTATTTATTTGATAGAGAGAAACGCAGCCAGAGAGGGAACACAAGCAGGGGGAGTGAGAGAGGGAGAAGCAGGCTTTCCGCCGAGCAGGGAGCCCGATGTGGGACTCGATCCCAGGTCTCTGGGATCATGACCTGAGCCGAAGGCAGTCGCTTAACCAACTGAGCCACCCAGGCGCCCCTCTCCCATTATTTTCTTTCACTCTGCCTTAGTGAGCTGGACTGCAGATATTTCCAAGGGCTAAGAATGGAGGGTAGAAAACTCAGCAATAACAGCCCCAATACTTGGAAAACAGAAGGTAAGTAAGCTAGCTCTCTAGATTTCAAAATGAAAAGCTTTTACATGGGGTACCTGGGTGGCTCAATCGGTAAGCATCTGCCTTCAGCTCAGGTCATGATCAGAGTCTGGTATGGAGTCACACCATCAGGCTCCCTGTTCAGCGGAAAGTCTGCTTCTCCCTCTCTCCCTAGCCCCCTGCTTGTGTTCCCTCTCTAGCTGTGTTTCTGTCAAATAGATATATAAAATCTTAAAAAAAAGAAAAGAAAAGGTTTTACGTATCAGTGACTTGGTGAACAAGGATGACTTCTGGCCAACTTAAGATCAGTAGCTAACACAACCAGCTAACACAATGCAAATCAATCCTAAAGTGCCTTATATAGAAGTCATTGTCTGAAGAGCCTCAGTTCTGACATGAAAACAAAAACACCCCCACACCTCAAACCAAAAACCAGTAACAGTGCTTTTCCAAGATGGCCAATGATACACCATAACTTAGGGACTACTTAGGTATCATTTTTTTATGCTTCCACCCACCCATCCTTCCTTAATAGCACACCACCACCAAGTCTTCCCTAGTGCCACAGCCTGTAGTCAATTATGTTACAGATTATCCATGCCTTCTAGGATATAGAAATAACCTTACCACCTGTCAAATTCAGTCTGATTTAACAGTCCAGGAGACCTGGCAATCTTACAGGTGTACAAATTTTTACATTTTTTACCAGGGAGTAAATATTTTAGGCCAGGTTTGTCATATATTCTTATTTTTTTAACTTGCAGGTCACAGGAAGACAATGAAAAGACTCACAAGTGAGATTAGGGTCAAAGGCTCTCTCCTTTAACTCTTCAATTGCACCCTGGTATTAGCTATATTAAAGAAATCCTTTTTAATTTGTAAAGCCAATCTGCATTAAACTGTTACAGCACTACATAACCCTATTGTAATAGGCGGTGCAAAAAACAAAGTTTTTCAAATCTGGGAAACTAAGTCAGCACACAGGATCTCCACTGACTGCCAGTATCATTTAGGGAAAGTTTTTTGATGGCTAAGAATAGCCAATCTAAGAAATGATCTGTAACTGTGAACACCAACCTAACTAAAGAGAACCAGGGGCCATTTTCAGGAACAGCGTTAGCAGCTAGTGAACAAACTCCAAAGGCAGAAAATGGGAGTTCAAACCCCAGCCCTGCCACTTTCCATGGTTCCCGAAGCAAGTTACTCACTCAACTTCTGTGCCTCAGAATACTGACTCCTCAAGATTTTGAGGATTAAATGACTTAAGTTCATGTAAAGCATTCACAGTAATGCCTGGTGTAAGTGTTTGAAAAATATTAGCTACTTTTTATGTGTCACCACTGTGTGAAGGAAGTCACCATCAGTTACGTACATAGGGAGAAGGACCAAACCAGACTGCCACGACTCCGTATTTTTCCTGAAGATAGCTAAACCCTTCCTTGGCTTAGTTTATTATACCGCTTCCAAGGGTAATAAACTCAAATGCAGAGGCAGGCAGGAAGGGAAGTGAACACAAGAGAAAACTGAACCTGACACACTGTGGTAAATATAGAGATTGTATGCCCCATTTAAAGGTGGCAATAATACCCGTGGCCAGCTGATTTTATTTACATGGGACTTCAGGTCCCAAAGCTAAGATTCAGATCTTAAAAAAATAGTAATCTAAATATTTTAGAAATTATCGCCCCGATTTTAAGTATCGGCAATTCATTCCAGTTCTTTTCAAGACACTGTGTCATCCAAAAAAACCCATGTGGGGGTAGATTCAGCTAGTAGGTCACCAGTTTATGTCCTCTTACCTATTGGATTCTCTTTGCCCAAATTCCTTGCCCACCCCAAAACTCTAGAATGACTGATTAAGCATTTTTAAGCACTCTGGAGAACAGAGAAGTATTCCTATTGTGGTCACTATGAAAGACACATGTCCCAATAAAAAACTTTTAAAATTGTAACTGATTCATGCAAACTTTTCACGAATTTCACGAGCATAGACTAATCTTCAACATAAGGAAGCAAAAGACAAAACCAGGTTTCCAGATTTAAAAAAACAGAGAGCCAAACCCTGAAACCGGTGACCCTTGTGGCATCTTTCTGATGACATCTTCAACAGTTTTGAGTGAAACTTTACATAATAAAATGAAATGGGGGCTTGTTAATAAACCCCTCTAATCACATAATCCAATCACTGCTTTCAAGACATAGCATACTGAAGGAGTAACCATGAATTTCTCAGAACTCTTAGATTCTGTAACCTAAACAAGAGCAGCCAAAATGTTTGATGTTCTAAAGCTTACACTCTTATTCAGCACCTTTTACCCAAGAAAGCCATAAGAAGAAAAACCCTTTAAAGAATAATTCTGATAAGGTTGCAACATTTACACAGGTAGTAATTTAAGATCAGAATATTTACTATGAAAACACATTTCTTTAAAATCAAAATTTACCTAAAAATTATCTTCCATTTTCGTTGTAAAAATCTTAAGAACCAGAACATAACTCATAGAACTCCAAGGTTAAAATTATAGTCACAATCATCTCAAACACTACATCCTCTCCTTTCTACAGAAGCAGCATAAGTCTGCTTTCCCTCAAACCCTCACTGAGAACCAAGTACCTACATACCCAACCAACTTGCAAACTGCTACCAGACCATTTAAGACCTATATTTTCCCTTAATCAAGGCAAACCTCTTCTGGACTTAACTGCAGTCACATTTTACAGTGACTCTGAAGTCTTAGAATCTCTGAAATAACCTAAAGTTGAGAAACACAAAGCACATTTAAACCAGTTAATCTGACAAATAGTTGAGGTTAGGACAGTCCAAACAAAGGATTAGCAAAAATCAATCTACATTTAATGTGCCCTGGAGGACTATCAACAGGGTTGATTCTGAGTTGGAAATGAGATATTTAAGGAATGGCATCTCATAAAATAATTTAGGATATGTAAATAAACTTTTATCTTGGATTATCAACTGTTCACTTCAAAAATCCTTACCTCTGTCCATTTAACAAAAAAATGCAGCAAAACATAAGGCACATGGTACAGTATCTAAAGCACACAAACAACAATCTAACCACTGCAAATTACAGTCCCTTCTAATGTTCACACCAGCATTACTAAAGGGTTAAAAGCAGTGTTTTTCAAGGTATGGCCCACCAAACATAATCACCTGGAATTCTTGTTAAAAATGTACCCCAGACACAATAAATCCAGGCTGGGAAGGAAGACCTCAGGAATTTGTATTTTTGAACAACCTTCCATGAATAAGCCTACTTTAATTTGAAAACTATCAGTTTTTAAGGGTTAGGACAGTAAGAAGAGTCAGAGTAAGAGGGGAAGTACTAACCGAAATGCTATCAGAGATCAAGAAGTAGTCAAATATAAGCACCCTCACATTCTCTTCCTTCATCACTAGTAACCCATTATTAAAAAACCGATGAAAAATGTAGCCTCGACCTGTCACAAAAGCAGTTTAGAAATAGATGGAAAACGCCCAAAGATTTTGGAAGAAACAGAATGTTTCCCCACAACTGCAGATGTGGAAAACAGAGCATCAAATGCTTAAACTCTCTTCTCTGAACATTTCCACAATACCTTCTGGTTGAGTAATGAAAGGTTTTTCATCAGCAAATTACATGTATCTTTAAGCTGGCTCTTGGCCACTTGGTTTCTTGCAGTAGTGTTCATTTCACATGCATTCAATATTACTCTTAGATCTGTAGGACATTTGGTTGTTTAATGCCTTCTAAAGAATGTAAAAAAAACGCTGAGATGACACTATCCTACCTGTAAAGCCATATGTGACAAGCACACACCATGCTCTACACCCATATGCAACTGCACTAGGAGCCTGCTTGGCAGCCATCTTGAAAATGATGCTGGGCTCACAAGGGAGACCACGAAGAAGAGTACAGGGTGTAAAACGGCACTACCATCACTATTGCTGCAAACGATTTTAAGGACTAATCCCGAAGATGGGGGCAAAAAAGTATGAGAAATAAAAACAAAGAGAAAGGGTCAATTTTTTCTAGATGCTCCTACAGGAACATATAGTAACTACTGTACTCCTAATGTGAAATTTATCGAAAGCATTCAAGACAACATACACGTTAAACAAAGGCGATGTAACAGTCAAGAGGACAAAGCTTGCACTGCCAAATCTTGTTACCTCCAAAGGTTAACGTGTTAGAAAGAACCTGTATCAGTGGGTCACATCGCGTTTTTCACCGCCAATTTCAGTTAAGTTATAAAAGGGTGACAAGATTAAAAACAGTAAGAGAATTAGCCTAGATGTTTCCTCAATTTGCCTCACGAGTTGGCTTACCCATTGTACTTGCCTTTTAAACTGATCTGTACTAAGAAGTCTGCCTCTCTGATTTTAATATTTAGCTGCAAAACAAAGACCACCTCTAGATTCCTAACCTCTTCAATCTTCAAGGAAAACAGACTCTCAATACCAAGAAGTGACAAGCTACACCTGCTTACACCCTTCCCGGTCCGCAGAACAAGGCCACGCGGCAGAGAATGCAAAAGGTAGGACGAAGACTACGGTGGCGGTCATCTCACCTGTTGATGAAACCATATCCGTTTCTTACATTGAACCATTTTACTGTTCCCAAAACCTTCGTTGCTGGAGGGGAAAAAAACACAAAACCCCACGATTACCAGACGTCCTTTCTTAAACCCGCCACGCTTGGGCACCAGGGCCCGAACGCGCTCCGCGGCGGCCCGCGACCACCTGACAGCCTTTCTGCTCCGAGGCCGCGCGCGGGCCCCACAGCACACGTGGGTGGGCTCCGAGCGGCGGAGGCCGGCGGGCAGGCCTGGGGCGCGGAGCCGGCGGGCGGGCGCGGCTGCGGGGCGGGGAGCACGTGAGGGAAGGGGAAGTGCCCGGCCCACTCGGGCCTGCGTAGGCGGCGCGCCGCACCCTCAGGGTACACGCGGAAGGGAGCGGGCTGGGGGACGGAACAACGGCGTGCGGGCCCGAGCGCACGCGGCCGCCGGGGAGGGGAAGGACCCCGCTGCACACGCGGTCGGCGGCGCGCGGCCGTCAGGGGGGGCGCGCGGCCGCGCGGGGTCCTCAGGGGGCGCGGGAGGCGACGCGCGCGCGCCACCCGGGCACGCGGACCGGGGCGGGCTGGTGTCCGCGAGGGGTGGAGGATTTGGGGGAGGGGCAGCCGCGCGCCGCCGAGTCGGTCCCCGCCGGCCGCGCGCCCGCCGGCTCGCCACGCTTCGGGTAACGGTTCCACCGCCAGGCTTCTCTACGGCCCCACCCGCGTCCCCGTCCGGCCCTCACCGATGACCTTCTTGTCCCCGCCGGCAGGCGCCGCCGATGTGAGGCCGCCCGGGCCGCCGCTCCCTGCGCCGCTGCCCGTGGTGCCGGGCTTGGTGTCGGCAGCGCTGAGGGCGGGGGCGGCGGGGGGGGCGGCGGGCGGCTGCTGGGTCTCGGCCTCGCTGCTCATGGTTGCGGTGATGGTGACTGGGGCCGGCTGCGGCAGCTGCGGCTCCTCCCGGGGTGTGATGGTAACTAGGCCGGCGGCGGCGGTGGGGCTGCTCAGGGCTCTCTGGGGTCCGCTCTCCGCTCCCGCTACCGATCGAACTAGCGAGAATGGCGGGACGGGCGGGATAAGCCCTGCGATCGACCCGCCCCAATCATCGTTCACTGGTCAGCAGTGTTGTCAGTCTCACCACCTGACCCCAACTCCTGGCCTCTATTGGCTAATACCTTATCACTCCTCCACTCTCATTGGCTCTTAGGCGGCTAATTCGCCGACCTACAACCGTTCCTGCCTCCGCCGCCGCCATAGAGACCGGAACTAGAATTAGAGTAGAGTCGCCACAAGAACCATAGAGTACCCGAGAGGACGGGCAGAGTGAACGTGACTTTCACGCGGATGCAACGCGGGCAGGCGGGCCACAAGTGCAGGGCTAGATCTTGGCCGAAGGAAGGAGACAGCCAAATGCTACACCTGGATTACCTGGCCTGACCCCGAGAGCTGGAAGGGGATTCGACACCTTAGCCTCATGTGGAGGAAAGGCCTTCCTCTCTCCCTCTGCTTTAAATGTGGTCCTTGTGACCTCAGACCATTACTGCAGATAGAGCCGTATTTTCTACAACGGCCGTGCACTCTCGGCACAGCGAGGAACTGACTTAAACGTATGCATTCAAAGAGCGTCCGGTTTGGCGGAGCCGTCACCTTGGCGGGATCACGCAGTCCGTCAGACCGCCGCTGCTCAGCATATTTAGGGCGGAGGGCGGTGGTGTACACGGGGACCTGCCTTCTGAACCATCTTACTGGCACAGAACTGTCTCGTTAAGTATTCACGTCTTTCTCTGTTGGCCACAAATCAGATTAAATTTCAGTTCACGTTTATTGAGCAAGGTGGGCATTTTCCTTGCATTTTATCCATAGAACAGCCATGTGAAATAGGGATTACAATCCCCATCTCACAAATGATTTATAATTGAGGCTGACAGCTGATGTACCTGAAGTCCTCCACTTTCTTTCGTTCTTTATTAAGGGTCTACTATCGGCAGGATGCACTAGTTCGCGACTTAGTTTCTGCCCTAAATTCAGTCTAGGGACGAAGGCAGAAATTTAAATACCCCAACTCTAAACATTCCAGCTTTGCAAAAGCACAAAGCATTGGGGAGTGGAGGTGGGAAGAAGGTGGAGTGCTGCTGACTCCAGGCACTAGGTTTATGCAAAAGCCTAGAGGCAAAGAAGGGGGGGGGGCGTGGGGGGGGTGTGTCTAATGGAAGTAGTCTAGTCAGACTAATATGAAGACCTTGGGTTATAGAGGTATGCAGGTTCATATTAGAAACATTTTATTTGAAACTATCCTAAGGGTAACAGTGAGAAGGATGATTTTAGAACTTTAAGTAGGGAGTGGCAAGATTTTTTTTTTAAATGGCTGGAGTGGAGGTTGTAGAAGGTGAGTAGGGAGACAGTAGGTCAGTGCAGTATCATCTAGGCTGTCAATTCTACCTAAAGACTTCCCTGAATCAGTCCTAAAAATCTAAATGCCAAACAAGAGTCTCTCATTCCTACTTCCATGACACTAGTAGAGGCAATCACCTTACCGCTTACAGCAGGAGTAGGCAAACTTTTTCCCTAAGGGCCAGATAGCAAATATTTTAAGCTTTGTAGGCCAGATGATTGTCTCAACTGCTCAAACTTAGAGCCTGAACGCAGCCAATCAATAAACAAGTGCACCTGTGTCCCAAAAAAACTGTGGACACCAAAATTCAAATTTCATATTTTTACATATCACAAAATACTCTTGTTTCAATTATTTAAACATTTAAAAACCATTCTTATTCTTAGCTTATAAGCCACTGAAAGGGCATGTGATCTGACCTGCCAACCATAGTTTGCTGACCCCTCACTTTAGGGCACTGCTGTGGCCTCCTAGCCACTCTCTGCCTCTTTTTTTTTCTTCTTCTTTTTTTTTTTCTAAGATTTTATTTATTTATTTGACAGAGAGAAAGATCACAAATAGGCAGAGAGGCAAGCAGAGAAAGAGGGGGAAGCAGGCAGGCCCCCCACCAAGCAGAGAGCCCCAAGTAGGACTCAGTCCCAGGACCCTGAGAACATGACCTGAGCTGAAGGCAGAGGCTTAACCCTGAGCCACCCAGGCCCCCCTCTCTGCCTTTCTTTAATGTTCTCCACAACATCCAGAGTCTTCTCCCGAACACACCTCTCTGATCAGGGCAGTCTTACTACCACTGCCCTTAGGTTTGTCCAAATTCCTTATTGTGGTTTATAGGTCCCTGTAGGACTTCTCCAAACTTACCTATGACACTTCTTTCACCTTCCTTGTACAACCTTCCAGGGGATCTTTTAGCCACTGCTTCCTTTGAGCTATCACATATTCCCTCTACACAGAACTCTTCCTCTCTCCCTTCTTCTTTTGCCTGCTTAACTCTTCATCCTTTGGGTCTTGCCTCAGATGTTACTTTGTTAAGGAGATCCTTCTATCCTAAAACACTGTACTGCATGCATTAAATCTTCCTCTCCTCAAACTGAGCTCCTGAAGCATCTGGACTAGTATCCGACACACGGTATCTTAACAATTTTGATCTGTGAATAACGTGGTATAGAAAATGGACAGGAGAAGGTACTGGCACCAGAGAGGTGGTCTGGGCAACTGCGCCAGTAACCCAGATGAAAAAGGCTTGCGGCAATAATGTGTATGGACAGAACAGGATTCTAGAACTGCTATTCATCTGTTCCAGCTGCAGGTAACTGTTGACTCTTAAAAAGAAAATATTTCCTCAAATGGCAGTTCTGCCAACACTGGGGATATTTAAAAGTGTGCCCTATGTGTTTGAGGCCTTTTTCCCCAAGTGTGGAGTTACAAAAACACTTAGAGCAATGGGAACAACACCTCTGTGGATAAATGAGCAATCTTCCCTAGTAACTGCTTTGAAGGGGCTTCTCAAACAGAAATATCAATTCTGTAACATTTGTCTTTAAAATGTTACTTGAAAGTATCATTACTTACTTACCCAGTTATTTCATTAAGCTCTCTCTTCATGCTCGGTGAGCATAAAGATGAGTTATTTAAGAAACTAGTTTCCTTGTAGCCACCTCCAAACTGCTGCAGAGATGGTGCTGAAGCACTAGATGATAAATAGTTCCAGTCAAAATTCAACCCATGCGCCAAGGTAGGAGCTTTCCACTCCACAGTTTTGCTAGCCCTTGCCACCCGACCCAGCGGGTGACCACAGTTTAGACAACTCCAGGGTCACCCTTTAGTGATAGGAAAGGCAAGGGGCATGCCAAGAAACTTCTTTGCAAACTAATGTTCACCTTGTCCTCCAACTCTAAGACTCTGGCCCAAGAACATAGTTCCTCTTCCTAGAAAGCCCCAATCTGTCAATCCCTCAGATGTTACCTCTTCCTTTCATGCTACCCTTCCGCCCCACCCCAGCATACTATTGTACATACGATTCATGCAACAAGTATTTCTTGAGCACTTACTCGGTACTAATTACTTACCTTTTCTAGGTGCTAGAACACCTAGCAACAAAACGACACACTACCACCGAATTTCCTGCCTTTGTAAGGGCTCACATTCTAATACCACCCTGAGCTGAAATGCACCCACCATCTCCTGTCACAAGCACAGGCCACATCCTACTCATCTTGCAGCTCCGGGGCCTAGGACAGAGACTGGCCAATAATGCAGCTGCCAAGTGTAACTGAGTTCAACTGAATGGCCCATCATGAGGACGTCAGCTCAGGATCTGAGCTGCTCATCCTCCTTCCTCTCTGTCTACAGTTCCACCTTGTCTAGTTACGTAAAGATCTCCCCTCTACTAGGTCAGTCATTTCTTCACTTTGTCCCTGAACCCTGCTTACTTAGCTATAGAGAGTTGCAGACTTGTACAGCCCTTGTAGATCTGACCAGCTCCTGGCACTCCAATACACTGAAATGGCACTTTTAACCAGGTTCTCTTCTGTCACAGAATTCAGTTCTGTGCTACCTCTGCTACTGCCAGAGGTCATGAGTCACCTTTGCCCAGGAGCCAAGAGAGAAAAAGGAATGGCAAGACAAATGGCCTCATGAAAGGAACACCATGGAATTCTCTTTACCTCTTGAACATTATGTTTCCATGTTGGGCTATTTCCTTTCAAAATAAGCATTTTCCAAGGTTACTGTTTACAAGTTACCTTCATATTCATTTGCTTATTTGACTTTTTCCACAATGCTATGAAGAAGATATGTATTATTATCCCCACTTTGCTGATGAGAAAACTGAGGCTCTGAAAGGGGAAGGAACTTCTCAAAACCTCTACTGTTTAAAAAATGACTCCAGACTGAAACCAAGATTTCTGAGTAAATTATTCTCACTTCATCTTGATTGAGACACATTCTACCAAATGGTCCCCAATCCCAAAACATCCCTAATTGGTGACTCTTTCCTCACCGGCTTCAGAACCAACTACATGGAACCTACTGGGAACATCCTTGGAATAAACTGTGCTTATAGCCCTGGGGCTTTGCCATCTTTGCCCAATCAGCTGGAGCCCAAGAGGGGACTGTTACCATTGCTTGCAAGCCTGAGGCATCACCTAACCACAGTGACGGTTTGACTCTGGTCCATGCTAGCCTCTGGTGAGAGCCAGTCCTTCTGGCTGAAGCTAAGGCATGAGGAGACAGGCTATCATTACAACTATTTAAAAACAACACGTGTACAAAAACAAAACAAAACTTTATTTACAATTGAAAACTTAAAACAGAAAATCTTGGGTTCTGAATCTGTGACACTTCCAAGGTTTCTTGATCAAAAAGGGCCGCAGCAGGCAGGGAAGCAAACATAGGGGCCAATCCGGATTATCTCACTCAAGAGCATCACCCAGAGCAAGGGAAGGCCTACAATGGCAGAGAGGTGAAGGTCTGTTAGGGATGGAAGAGATAAGCAGCTCAGAGGCATGGAAGAGGACATTCCATGAGAGACAACACTTCCAGCTCTTCTCTACACTCCTAACCTGCTTTTCCCAAAAGGGCAGAAGTGGTCTGACTCTTGCCCTTGGTCAGACCTTTGGTTCCCCAGCATAAAGTCAAGAGGTATACTACACAAGAACCAAAAAGAAAGAAACTAACATTTATGGCCACACGTATCAGCTCATTTATTTACCCTTCACAAATTCTGTGCAGTCTATTATCTGTAATCAAGCAAAAGAAGAAACTAGGGTCCCAAGGGGTTTAGTGGTTTGATAGGGCTTCCTGGTCTACTTGGTTCCAAAGTCTGTGTGCTTTTTGCCAGACCTCGATGGCTCTCTTGTGCAGTTCTAGAACAAAGAGCAATCTTTCTTCCTTGCAGGTTTTGGTCCCAGTGTTATAGAGAAAGTAAAGTCCACACCATCTGTTTATGGCCTTGGTAGTTAGTGTTACTAAAAGAAACAGATTGAGTACACTCAGAAACTACTCTGTCTCCCTCCCCCTAAACATGGCCATGTCTTTTCCTCCAGGGGACAGTGAGTCCTGGTATCATACTGCAGGCTCAGATAGTTTAACGCTGGGCCCCGAAGCAGAATATACAGAACTGCATAAATGCACTTTATAAGTTCCACGGTGCTCCAGGACTTAACTCTATTCTAGACCAGGCCCTGAGTCAATCAGCATGGTCCCTGCCTTGTGTTCTGTCTAGAAAATCAGGCCAACACATTTGCGCTACGCTACGTTAAATGCTATATACAGAAATGAACCAAGTACTGTGGGAGCAACCCGGAAAGCACTGCTGACTGTGCCTAGACCTGGAAGGAGAGGGAGGGACCAGGGAGTGATTCAGACTGTTAGCCACATGCTCTGGGAGCAGCTGGAAGCAACTAAGATCAGTTAAAACTACGTATATGCAGTATATATTTCTATTATAAGATACATGCTCAATATAGAAAATTCAAGCACATATGGGACAATAGAAATGGGGGGAAAAACCTCTTTGCTTTCTCTACACTATGCAAGTAACCATCGCTAACAGCTGGCTGTACTTCACTACAGTAATTTCTGAAAGTTATTCAAATGTACAAGATCTTGACTTTGTCACTTAACATACCCTAGAAACCTGCCAATTATACAAACCTACGTTTTTTTTTTTAAGGGCTATGTGCTTATTTCACCAACTGGCATACCTCAATGTGTGTGAGACCTGATTAAGATGCCGGGAACTCTGCCTTTGTACTGGACGGGACTGGAATGAAGCCATTCTCCCCTCCCCTCCCTTTTTAGCTGGCAGGGCTTCTCTCAGGGCAGGGAACAACAGTGTCACACACCCAGCAGGCATGCGAGTATTTGCTGCCAAATCTCTGGTGCTCCCAAGACCTGTATTTTCATGTGGAACCCTTTCTCTCGCCTGGACTGCTGTGGCGGACATGTCACTGGCCTCAGCTTCTCCTCTACATTGCTGCCAGAATCGTCTTTGGAATAAGAAAATTCAATCACAGTGCTCTCTTGCTCAAAACTCTCCGGTTGCTCCCGTTAGCCTGGCTCTTTTCAGAGGGTGGGGCTAGGCTCCCTTTTGACAATCTCTGGAGTACAATGGACTCTCACCCCAGGGGGAAAAATGTGCCTACTGCCTGAAGCCCATTCACAGGGTAACTTAATGTAGTATCTCAGCCTGCACTGGTTCTCACAACTGACCTAGGCCTCCTCCAGCCTTACCTGTCTTACCCTTTGCTTTTCATACCTTCCTGCTTTGACCATATGGAATTAGATGCAGTTTCCCTTACACTTCCTGCTGTTTCCTGCTTTGGGGTTTTGCTTATGCTGTTCCCGCTGCCTGGAATGCCCTCCCGTCTGTAGCCGCCTGAGCAATTCTCTTCATTCACGTACTCAGCCAAAGCATCCTATCTTCTGTAGTACCCCCACACTGCTCCAGGCATTCCAGCTTTCCTTACTCGGTTCTGAAGCCTCCAGTCCAGGGCTTTACTGTGCTGCCATGATCAGTTTCCCGAAGAGACTGAGTTGTTTGAAGGAAGGAACTGGGCTTTTCAAATTTGCAGCCTCCTATGCTGCACGGGACCCATCTTATTCTATCAGTGCATAGTTGTGGAAGGAATGAAGGACCAGTCCATGTGCCACCAACATGTCCCATCATCTTCCTCTACAGGAACATATCACATCTATGGGTAATCCGAGAATGGGGGACAATGCTTCCTAAAGCTTATTCATTCCCACAGCACCTTCACCACTGTTCTAGCCACGATCCACAGGCACACTTAATTTTTAACCTAATTACCATTTGAACTTTAATAATGCCTCACTATAAAATGATGTGTTACACTAATTACACATTTTTTCTAAGATGCAAATGTTAAAGGACACTCGCCACAGTACTACCTAAAACAGTGTTAACCCTGTTTCTCTGATAGGAAGCATCTGAGAGGCTTGTTACAAACACAGCCATCCTGGATCCTACCTCAAACTCACTCCAACTCCCCAGGGAAGGGATCTGGGAATTAGTTGCTTTAACAAATGCTCCCAAATGATTCGCTTCTTTAGGAAAATCTGACAGAATTCTTTAGGGAAACAACGACAGAAGAAAGCTATCTAGGGCTTGCCACAGGCACCAGGCTTCGGGATAACTGGAAGAGCAGCAATCCAGAGGAGCTCGGCTGCCAGAGCTCTGCCAGAGCTCGTAGCCACTCCCTTTTCCAAGAGACTCTCAAGCTTTCCAAACACAGGCTCCACCAGCCCCCACGTGGTTGTAGCAAAGAACCCGATTCCAATTACAGCAGGGGAACCCTGAGGGCCAAGGCTCATTTATATATACCTAACGAAATTCATCCTAAAAAGCTTTCACAGGACCCACTGAGATAAAACCATGGTTTCTACATTGAGAATTGTACAGAAAACTCCCTGTTCACTAAAACCAAAGTCAGGACCTAAGGCAAAACCAGAAGTTCTAAAAGTGCTTCCTAGGGAGGTAGAGCTGATCATGTCACTGTGCGGTCTTCTGTCCCCTTCCCATCTTCCTTTATTTCCAGTGTCTAGACACAAGGCCGCACGTGCATGATTAAGTGGTATCTTGATTTGAATGCAGCAGATTCCAGCGGGACCAGTACCACCAAGAGAGGATCACCTTCTGGGTCTTTCTGATTGGAATATGGTGGCTTCTCGATTAAAAAGCAGGCTCTGTTATCCCACTAGAGCCTTGCCACTCTAAGTTAGCATTAGCATCTCCTGAGTGGGGGGTTAGAAATGCAAATCTCTGGCCCTGTACTCTGAGCCAGAATCAGCCTTTTAATAAGCTCTCCTGGTGATTCATAAGTGCATTTAAGTTTGAGAATACTGCTCAGTAGGGTTTGAAAACAGCATCTATATTAGCTGTCAACCATTATCCTGCCCCAAACAACCTGAGGGACCTGAAACACTCCCATAGGAATTAGAGATGCTTGTAACTTTACAGCTGGGAAGAAAAATGATGGGATGATATCCTACTCCCTGGGGAATTAATCTCCACTTTTCCTACTTTCTCCCAATCACATTACTAAGAAACTCAAAGTGGGGCCCCTTTAGGTCAAACTGTCACCTAGATTCCCTAACACTTTAAAACTTATGGTAAGGATTTTTGGTAAAGTTAAATGAGATAATTCAAGTTCTTACTCAGTATCTGAGCACAAGAAGTATGCAATGAATGTTAACTGCCATTATGATATTGCCTGTAAGCATTAGCTTACGAAAGACTCAGTTCTGAACAAGTCATGGGTAGGAGACTGAACTGGACGTACCACACTTATATTTAATCAAAACTAAATAAGAAATTCAGTCCTTCAAAAAAAAAATTCAGTCCTTCAGGCACAGCAGCCACGTATTTCAAGTGCTCAACTGTCAGGTGTGGCTGGAGCTGCATGTTGGACAACAGATAAAGAACATTTCCATCATCACAGAAAGGAATTTCTATTGGATAGCTCTGGTCTAAGAAGCCTCTGGAACATCAAATGGCCCTTGTGGAATTTGTTCTGCTTGGGTTGCAGGCTGAGAAGAGAGGCTTCCATGGGGGCAAAGGTTTACTTTGCCCTTTGCTAATCAGAGATGAGGAGGAGAGGGCTGTGATCACCACTCAGAAATCAAGCCCTCAACAAGGATTTCCATGAACTTTCTAGAAGGGACTCAGAAAAATACAGAAAAGAAGCCCCAATCAAAAAATTTCTTAAACGCTATTCTTTTTATCACTGTCCTCTGGTAGTGATCAGTGGTTAATACTTAGAAGGAAAAGGACCTAGTAGCTCAACTTAGTTTCAGCAAGGAGGAGGGAAATGCCACCTACTACCAAAAGGGGAGTGCAGGCTGAGCCCTAGGGACCTGCTGGGCAGAAAAGCAGCTCAGGGTGTCAGCTGTGGCTCAGAAGGGACCTTCTGACTGGACAAGAGAGAGGACCACGCGCAGCTTCTAGCACACACTTGTGCATGCTTGCCTCGGCATTTGCTCCTACCAGTTCCCTGCCTAAAATGCCTGACATTCTCTCTCTCTATTAACTCATGTAATAAAATTTTAATGAATGTCTGTAAGTGCCAGATGCTATGAACACAGAGTAAGTCACAGAAAAGGTATGTACAGTTATTAAAATGGCCTGGTATTTGACTAGATTTCCATTCAGAAAAAAAGGCACAGAAAAGAAAAATAGATTCTAGGGAATTTTTAAAGTATACAAATAAAACCATATAAATATTAGAAAAAATACAAAAGACGTTATGATCTGAGATACTAAGGACCTTCCTAAAACAAGATATAACCACAAAAGCCACGAGAGAAAAGACTGATAATTTTGACCTATCAAAATTTAGAACTTCTGTTTAACAAAGGATATCGCCACAGTTAAGATAAGCAACACAATGCCAGTTTTTGCATAAGATATGTTCTGGACAAAAAAGTCACAACATTTAAAATAGAGAACTAAGACACAGCATTTATAACTATTCAAGTCCTAAGAGAAAGATAAAATAAGATATATGCTGGAAACATAGCATATTGTCAATTTGTTTTTATCTGAAGTAGTTTTATGTGATGGAAGAGGAAAAGTCTTCAAGACATCTGCCAAATGGCTGGGGCGCCTGGGTGGCTCAGTTGGTTAAGCAACTGCCTTCGGCTCAGGTCATGATCCCGAACACCCGGGATTGAGTCCCACATCGGGCTCCCTGCTCGGCGGGAAGCCTGCTTCTCCCTCTCTCACTCCTCCTGCTTGTGTTCCCTCTCTGGCTGTGTTTCTCTCTGTCAAATAAATAAAATCTTAAAAAAAAAAAAAAAAGATATCTGCCAAATGGAAAACAAATGAACAAAATAGTATGAGGACATTTAGGAAAAACAAAACCTCCCAAGATAAGATAGGCATATATACCAAAGGCCCTGATGGTCATACATCAAACTGAAAGCAGTTACCTCCTGGGACAGAAGTGGGATTGGATGGAGTCCTAGGAGGGGCAATGACAAGGACTTGGAACTGTTTTCTTGAGATTGTATTATGTTATTTTTAAAATTAAAAACAAACAACCAAATAAAATATGTGAACCTTCATTGAATTTTTTTTTCTTTTAGAGCTACTGAAGTTACTATGTGGACAGCTGGGGACGGTGGAACATGTATATTAAATAATATTACTGTGGTCATGTAGGATGCTATTTTTAGGAGTTATTTGCTGAAGTATTTAGGGGTAAAGTGTCAAGAAGTCTTCAACTTTCAAATAGGAAAGAAATGAAGGAAAATGATGGAAGAAACGAAAGTAGAAAGGAGGGAAAGAAGGGGAATAGAAGAGAGAAGAGGGAATGGGAAGAAAGGGAAGAAGGGTAAGAAAAAAGAAATGTCAAAGGAAAATGGTAACACAAGAATATTAACCATTGGTAAATCTGGGTGAAAGGGAAGTGGGTGCTCAGTATGCTATTCTTCCAACTTTTGTGCAGGTTTGAAAATTTAAAAAAAGAAAGAAAAGAAAAGCAAAATACCACCACCCCACACCTAGGTGAAGTGATCAATTTCTCCCTTGAACTCTGATAACTTTTAGCAACGTCACTCATATTACTAGTGATCACCTCTGAGAATGTGTCTTATTCCCCATAAGCTCCTGAAAGACAGAGGTATTTTTCAATTCTTTGTCACCCAGCATAGAGCAGGCAGTGGCAAGTGTGGAGAGGAAGTAAGCCTGGGCAGCCCGAGAAATGCGTTGCATTCACTTATGAGGCAGGCATATACTAAGTCAGGGCCTGGAAATGAGCATCAGGGGTTTTTTTTGTTTGTTTTTTTTAAGATTTTATTTATTTATTTGAGAGAGAAAGAGAACACAGAGGGAAAGTGAGAGGGAGAACAGACTCCCCACTGAGCAGGGAGCCCAACTCCGGGCTCAATCCCAGAACTCTGGGATCATGACCTAAGCTGAAGGCAGACACTTAACCAACTGAATCACCCAGGCACCCCTATTTTTATTTTTATTTTTTAAAGATTTCATTTATTTGAGTGAGCAAACATGAGCAGGGGGAGAGGCAAAGGGGGAGAAGCAGACTCCTCACTGAGCAGGGAGCCCAACTCCGGGCTCAATCCCAGAACCCTGGGATCATGACTTGAGCTGAAGGCAGATGCTTAACCAACTGAGCCACCCAGGTGCCCGAGCATCAGTTCCAACAAGAGAGGCAGGACAGCTGTGTCTCCCGGCTGTGCTCCCAGCAGGGAGTCAGCCAGGGGTGGAGCCAGGTCCTGCCAGGAGGGGCAGAGGAAGGAACTACAGTCTGACAGTGCTGTATGCCTACTGGTTTTCAGGTTGATACTCTGTAGACCACAAAGTGGTAGAAAAGTAAAATGCTCTAATAAACCTTTCCCTTCTGATCCTTACAATGAGCCTAAGATAGCTATTGTCTCCATTTGAGAGATGAGGAAACAGGCTCAGAAAGGGAAGTGATTTCCCCAAGGTCACACAGACCAGAAATGGGCCCAATTCCACGTTTTCAAGTCTAGAGTTCCTTCCACTAGACCATGCTGTCTTCACTGGGGACTCCTAACCAGGAGGAGAAAGGCACGCATACCTGATCAGTTTTGCTCTGGACTACATCTCCCCACACTGGGAGATCACCACAGGCAGCTTGGGCTTATTGTTGGGGCCCGTGGGAACATTCTAGGAGAGAAAGCAGAGTGGAGATTCATCCGCTCAGATACACACGTTCCCCAAATATGTAGAGATGCCTGCCAGCCCCTGTGCTACAGACTGAGGACTCAAGGACTGAAATATTAACAATCCATGTCCTTGCAGAAGGGTAAAGATAATCCAGATCAAAGAGAAAATGTCCAACATTAAAAAAAAAAAATTAAACCTATGATATGTAATGATGCAGGAAGTTGTAAGACAGAGTTTATACAATAGGGCAGAGGATGCAACCACTGCTTAAACAGGTTAAGAAGGAGTCACACAACAGGGGACACTTCAGCTGGGCCCAGGAGGATGAATGGGATCCCACCAGAGGAAAAGAAAGGAGAAGAGCATCCCAGTAGAGGAAAGAGTACGAGCAAATGCTCAGATGCAGGAAGGAGCAACAGGCAGGAATGGGTATGGCATATTCAGAGGAGAGCTAGTAGCCTGATGAGACTAGAATATGGAGGTGGCAGTGGCAGAACGGGCTGTGGAGACGTAGTGGGGCCCAGGTCACAAAGGACCCTGGATTCGCAGCTGAGTAGGATTGTATCAAGGAGGTGAAGGGGCCACCCGAGGACAAACCTCAGTGAGCACTAGAGGGGCAAAATTACAGGCCAAGAAAACGGG